>BQNB010003686.1:0-112939 GCA_026074375.1 Tanacetum coccineum | reverse complement strand
CACCTGTTAACTTATTTTTGCTAATTTCAAGATTAGTAAGTTTTGAGAGTAAACTCATCTCCTTGGGTATGCTTCCAACTAGCTTATTTAGAGCCAGCGTAAGCACTTCGAGCTTAGAACAACCAGACAAGTTTGCTGGAATGACTCCACTGAATAGGTTTCTGTTAAGATAAAGATGACGTAGCCTAGATAGACGGCCAAGTTCATGAGGAATGGCTCCTTGAAAGCTGTTGTTCCTGATAGAAAGCGTGCGGAGGAACCTGAGGTTTCTTACATGAGGAGACAACGAGCCTTCTAAGCCTTGTGATTCTAGTATTAATACAGTCACTCGTTTGTGCCTCTTTCCACATAAAATACCACTCCATTCACAGAAATGAAAGGAATCGTTCCACGAGGTTAGAACTTTGTCCGGATCATGGGTGATCGTCGACTTGAATGACAACAATGCGTGATAATCAGTCTCATTACTGCCATAGGAAGCAGAGACGGTGGCGGAAGTAAGACATGTTATCACAAGACCATAAATGAGAAAAGAAAAAGGAGAGGAAGTTGATAAGTAAATTACTGCTTGTGGTGACTTCATTTTTGGAAATTTACTTACAACAATAAGAATAAGGATTGGCTTTTTATCCTAAGTTTTTGCATGTTAACAGTTTGTGATCGACATGCAACTTGTGCAATGAATGGCTTCCACAAATTCCTTATCATCTTGACATAGACATTTCATTTGGAATATAGTAGCTAGTCAAAGTGTTCATACGATAATTGGTTAAAAAGATATGTCGACAATAATTGTGAAGAGAATGTCATCCACAAATTCCATATCAGCTTGAGATATAGTACACAATAATTGATCGATATCATATCACAGAAGACTTTTAAGAACACTTGGGATATAGTACACTTATATTGCATATAACGTATTTGGTAGTGTATCAAATATGAGCGTTTAAACAAAATTCAAAAGCTAAACTCTCGTTGCTAAACACTATTTTTCAAAAACGTTTGCCAAACACCGTTTGTTATTATGTTGATCCTAAGCGCAATCATCAGATGTCCCATACATGGATATATAGTTTCATAAAAAGTAGATGATGCTATAGATACGTGTGTTGCGTGTGTAAGTTTGGGGTTTACATAAGCTCGACCAACCATCACCACCAGTTGTACGTATCATTGAATTTTAGTTAATTAACTGGAGGGTTAATATACAAATATCCCACTAAACTTTTTTTTAAAATACGCTTAAGATGACAAACTTTCATTTCGTCCATTTGAGTTCTTGAACTTATAATTTAGATTATTTTTCATATTTTCACGGTTATTGAACGCATATTTTTATAGTTAAGTATCATAAATATCGTGTTTTAATAAATGATGTTACGTATATTTTTATAAGTTCAGTGACCTCAAAATGTATCATAAGTTCGGTAACCCAAATGAACAAAATGAAAGTTCATCAATTTAGATTTACCTAGTTTCCCCCCTTTGACGACTTTGACAACTCAAAAAAAACCCTAATTCGTTTTTCGTAACCTAATCGATCTATTCCATACAACAACGATTGTGTATCTGTTTGGAGTCATTATTATCATCCCATTTCGAATTGTTAGGTTGTTAGGGTTTCTGAAATCGCTTTTTAGGGCTTTATGTTCAAAACGTCTTTTAGGGTTTTGCTTTCACGATATGTTCTTTGATTCGATCCCTAATACTTCTGTGTTAGGGTTTTACTTATTTGGTCGTTTTTTAATTACTAGTGGTGCGTCATTGTAAACCAACCCCGGTCGAATTAGTTTGATTAGGGTTTCTTAATTCATTCATTGGAGTGGTTTTCTTTAGAACGGTAATTTTTCACACACTATACCACATATCTCACAATATATATCTCATAAATGCCTTCAGCGAGGCTTGGACCCACAACCACTAGATTGGTGGGGAACCACATAGAAAAAAATTCAAGATGGGCAAAAAAACATTTAACATCATATTTAGAATAGAGTTAGAAAGACAAGGTTGGCATTGGCAAACTTAAATATATCATATTCATATAATTGGTTTGTCCGAATATTTTGCGATAAAAACAACTTTTGCCATGACATAAACAAGACATAAAGTATGTCGTTTAATACTCTACTCTATAACCCTCTTCAATTTTGTTGTCATGTTTATATGTTTATTAACAATAAAATTAAAAGAAAATTACAAAAAAAAATGAAGTGAAATAACAAAAGTTGAAAAAGGGACATCATTACTATGACCCCACGTGATATTCCACAAGAAAACAAAACAAAGTCTCTCATTTTCTTTGTATACTCCTTTCTCGTTTATTGTTACTATCACCCCACGTGAAATTACCAAAACAACCAAATTCAAATCACATTTTCTTGCTCCAACCCTGACAAAATCAATTTTTCATATTAACCATGTTGATCGCGCAAATTCGTGAGTTGAGAACTCGAAGAACACGTGTCGCAATGTCATGCAAAGTTACGAAATATTTAAAAAAAAATGAAAAAAAGTTGATCGCGCATAATATATGGTTGAGAACTTTTTTTTATTATTTTTTTTGTTTTTTTCTAGTTGATCGCGCATAATATTCAGTTGAGAACTTTTTTCATTTTGTTAAAATTTTAAAATTTAGGGTTTGGTTTTTATTAGGGTTAATACACAAACAGGGTACTAAAGTTTTCAAAAAAAGTTGGCCTAAGGAACTAAAGTTTCATTTTGTTCACTGGGGTTACTACAAGTATGAAACATGACTTTAAGGTTATTAAAGTTATGAAAATATACGTAAACATCACTTAACTTGTAAAAACGCGACATTTATGTTACTTAACTTATCAAAAAATATGTATTCAGGTTACTCGAATAACACTGAAATTATAGTGAGGTAAATTCTTATAAGTTTAGTAACCCCAGTCAACAAAATGAAACTTTAGTTCCTTAGGCCAAAATTTTTGAAAACTTTAGTACCATGTTTGTGTATTAACCCTTTTTATTAGGGTTTAGGAAAGTTTTGCAAAATAACGATATCAGTAATCTTTGAGAACGTTTTACGCTATTGATACATTATTTGAGATTTTTTTATTTTGGTCGGTAGTGTTGTCTTTGATGAGGTCTACAAAGTGAACCAAAACTTGTTACGAAAATAATTTAATATGCATAAGATATGATGTTGCAAAGTGTGTCAGTTGGGGTTATTTAATGTTTTTTTATCAGTTCAATTGTATAACACGATAACTAAAATTTTAAAAAAAACGATATTCATTAATAGCATTACAACACGAGATTACATGGCCAACCTTATTTAGAGGATTTAAAAAACTTTAAAACAACCACAAACAACTACAAAGATGGTTAGCAAACTAGTGTTTACATGTCTCTGTAGTTCGTCATCAATTGTCTTTTCTCTTCCATACTCCGTAGCAACTCATCTCTAACACTTTTCAAGTATACACACTTCTTCATGTCCGCCCCTGTCATGCATCCAAGGGCGTACTTACCATAGTCAATTAGTGGGTGATCGTGCAAAACCATCAGATTGTTAATTTCCACCCTACGATCCGTAAACCTATCAGCAAAACGATGCATCAAGGATAAAATTTGTTCCTCCAAAATAGCTTCTTCATCAAGTGCTTCTTGTAGTTTCATAAGGACATTTGACCTAACGTTTTCTGGGTTACTAGCCATGGTAATTTTATGAGAAGATACAATTAATAATTTATGTGAATGAAAAATTAGTTTGAGTATGAGAGTCCCCAAGTTATGTCTTTATATATAAGCTATAATTGAATGATATTTGCAGTGAATTGTCAATCAATGTCAGAAAAAGTTAATGACTTGTCAGATATTGTCATAAATCGCGTGATATTTTTAGTGATAAAAAATAATGTCGTTGAGTTGTCTTATCAGTTGCAGTACAATAATATATTTGCAGTGAACTGTCATTCAATGTATGAAAAAGCCTATGATTTGTCAATTCATGTCATAAATCGCGCGACTTTTTTAGCGATAAACAACAGTGTCATTGAGTTGTCTTATCACTTTGACTAAAAAATAAAAAATTTCAGGGACTAATCATTTATGATATCTTGTAAGTTTGTAGTGATAAATAAGCTTGTCATTAATTAGTCTTATCTGATTTAGTAAAAAGCAAATGATATTTGAAGTTCCTTTTTAGCATTGTAAGCATAATTTACACTTTAAACTTCTTAGTATTGTTGTCTTTGATGAGCTATTCAAATAAATCGTACAAACAAGAATCTTGATTCATATGATCCATTGAATACAATACATAGTAAAAAAAGCCACACCTTATTATTCTGACTTAAAACAAACAAGAACACAAATGGTTGGCTATGTGTTGTTAAACAACATGATTCGACAATCTATATTGCCTTGTAATTGTTAATGAAGTTTTACTTTTCAGCAATGCTTCTCAACAATTCTTGTCTTGCTCTGATTAGGTTGTTTGTTGTACGTATATCCGCTTCATGGGTCATTAGTAGAGCATGTAATATGTAGCTATTAAGGCTCATTGTAGGCATATTCTGCAACATTGTAATTTGTATCTCACGGATACGCATTTGTTTAGAATAGCGAGTTAAGTTGCCCAACATTGTATTCGCTAGTGTGGCCTCGGCTTCAATCTCCCTTTGCAGGTTGGAAACAATTGTTTTACATGCATCATTTGCATAATCAGCCATAGACTTTGTTAGTAGTAAGAAAAAGTGTGTTTGTGTGTATGTGTGATTTGATTCTATTGTATATGCAAATCTAGTTGATATAGAGGAAATAGTTTGGCTAGTATCTATCAATAGCTTGATATGAATGGATGTACTGTTAGATGTTGTCATAGATATCGTACATTTAAAAGAGATCATAGACAATTTAATGGACTGGTCTTTATCAACTGTAATACTTAATTATTGAATACATAGAAAAAAATAGAAACATAGTGTCTACATTGAAAAGACATTGGATATAGATATTGAGTTACATAAATATTAGTACATATGTTTATTTAAATCTGGATGTTGAACTGCTTTGGTTGCCTTAATTTTTTTTCGTTTTTGCATTTGATGTAGATAGCTGAGTGATTGAAATGATTAATCCGAAGAGCCTTTGTTTGATTTCAGCACCGTGCTAGGATCTATCTTAGGACATGATAACTTGGTTTTCTCGTCTTCGAAGTGTTCTTCGTCTGCCTATTCAACCATTTGATTAAATGTGTAATCATTTTGTGTTACCTCCCTTTTATTGTCTTCACTGTCACTTGTGTAGTTGGTTATGACATGGTTCATTATTTCTACCAAGCTAGCATTTGGGAAAATATATTTGGCAATAAAAAAATTGACACCTAGGTGGTCAATGTAAATTTGCAATTTGTAATGCACTGAAGATATATCAAACATGACATGCATATCATAGTTGTTTCTAAGTTTGACGGTTATTGAAAATCCATCATGTTGGTATTTTATAATAAAAGAGCATGGATGTTATACCCAAAATATTAGACAAATTTAATTTTCGGCTCTTTCTAGTTATCATATCTGGAAATGTTGAAGTTCATTGTTAATCACCGTTGATGTACGTTGTGTCTTTTGTGTTATCGAGGACCAACTGACCATCATTGTGAACCACAAAATTGAAATTGTTTTGCGTATATGGTGTGGTAGGTATTGTTTTATTAATAAATCCTAGATCACCAAGAAGTTCATAGTAATCGAACTTTTTGTTTTTTTGTTTTTGCATTCAAGGAAATTTGATGAAAAAGTAAATTAGAATACAACAACACAATCATAATTTCTAGTAAAACTAGTCAAATAACTTTTTTGAACAAGAAGGTTTTCCTTGTTTTTCCTTTTTGTTTTCTTCATCTTTGTGCTGGTCGGCCACGACAAGTGGGGATATCTCCACCCGTGAAACATACACGTGTAGTCGGTTTTGATGAGATTGAGCATACGTGAGTAACATGTTGCGGTCTTGTAAAGCATCAGCCAATGGTACAAGACCTGAATCCAAACTACAATTTGGTTTCTTTAAATAAAGAAAAGTTGGGGAGTTTTCATCGTAACCCAAAGAGTATTTTAAAATTCTTTTCACTTGATTTGTTGAAAATCTTTCCAACTCTACAGGATCTACAGTAGCAACCAGCCCACCAACGAACCTTCTTCTGGGGGGACTAGTGAACCTTCCATAATGGTGTAGTAGAACTTTGCAAGTCATTGTTTGAACTCTATAATGAGTTTTGTTTAATGAATGTAATGTTGTTGTGAAAGTTGAACCATAAGAATGTAGTTTATATAGTGTGAGTGGTACCGCGTGTTTATTGTTTCTTTTTATTATATTTTTGCAACCTTGAAATGAAATACATGACAACATTCGTACATGACAACATTCGTACTATATCTTAAATAACTAACAAAATAAAAACAAGAAAACTTTAAAAACATACAAATTGTTACAAACCAAATGAGTTAAACCAACTATTTGAAGCATGATTGTCTAGATCATCTAGATGCTGAGATGCTTGGTTTTGAGATTTGTATTGATCATACATTTGTCCTGATTGTGTATGATTTTCATCATATGGTTGAGATGTGTTATTGTCATATTGATCGTATGGCTGCGATGGGTATGTGTTTTGACCATGTGGGTGTGATGAGTATTGGAAAGTGTTGTCATATTGTTGGTGTGGGTGGTGGAATGATGGTTGTTCATATCTTGGAATTTGTTGTTCATGTTGTGTTCGTATGTTTATAGGTGGGTCAAAGATAAATGGTTTTTTGCAATTATCATGTCTGTGTCCTGCTTGTTTGCATCTCGTACAATGTATAACTCTAGGCTCCTCACCTTGTGATTTTATTCGGTTTGTATTTTTTGGACGACCCGGTTGTGTGTTGTCCATCCTAGGAGGTATAGCTTTCCGAATATGTTGTGGAAATTCCCATTCTTGAACATTCCCAATAAAATGGACTGGTTCAGCGTAAGTGCCTTGATATTTTGGTTTTTTAAACCAATCTGATACGAACTAGAGACAATCAGTCAAACCCAAATACTTTGTAACAGCTATAACGTGACCACATGGTAACCTGGAAAGCTGCCATTTACGACATTGACATGTGCCTGTATGAAAGTCGACTTGACGATTATATCGCCCGTCAAAAACTTGGTATTGATGATCACTAACACCACAAACAACCTATTTTGCGCTTTTCATCATATTTTTTCGCACTTTGTTTACCGCCCAATCACTAATTTCATACGTCATATTTTCTACATTTAAACATAAAATAAATGAATATAGTAGCTCATATTCGAGGCCAAAATGATGCAATGATTTATGTTTTAAAAAGTAAATACCTACGAGTTTGCGACGTTTATAGTACCAGTCTTGCACCATTGCACGAAATGTCTCTGCTAACTTTAGCACCGGTAGCTTCCTATACACTTGGTTAAACCTATGCTATATATGTTTTTCTAACAATATGGGGGGTTTTCAGCCTGAGAGACTGGCACAGATTTATGGTGACAAATAACAATTCTAAGAACAATACACACTAAAACAAATAACACAAGATAAGAGAGCGGTACGAGGCAAATAATAGAAAACTGTATTAACCATATTAAATCTGATTAAATGCTGGTTTGATTAATTAGTGCAATAGCTTGCTTATCTCGAAGTGGCATATCATTCTTAAGACTTAGGCGGTACTTCTTCCTAAGACCTAGACACGAACAATCCTGTCAGGATTAACGCATCCGCATAAAGCATCCTTTAGTTTAATTATATTCTACCATAGGGAACTAAAGCAGTGGTGATCCTGTTAAGACCCTAGCCCATCAAGACTTTACCCACTTATTGCTTGATGTTGAATTATATGCCGGTAGTCCACCACCAAAATCAATTACCAATTAATCAAGAACAATACTGGTTGAACAATTATCGGGTCACATGCCGGTCCAACTAAGCTCATAATCAAAGGGTAAAAGATAAGGTGTCATTTGTGATCCTATTGGTCCGGGCATATAAGACACAACATGGAGAGCTATCCCGGCATCTAGTTTATTGGTTAGGTCTCCATAGACCCAGTTGAATGATAGGTCGCATATACAAGCACATAAACAAGTATGAAGCGATAAACATAATTAAACAACAATGATAAATTAAGCAAAGCTGGATTAAAACAAATCAAACATTATAATCTTCATTAACATGGCTAATACCTGAGGGTATTAGCCTACAATCATGGTCATTATTACAAGCGTGATTAAACAATTAAGAAAATCGAATGATTAATAAAGTAAGAATTACACGATGTCTTCTATGGGATTAAGGTTGATGCTCGACCTTGGTTGCTCTTCTTGGCTTGAGAAATTCGACTTCAGAAGTGTATTATAAAGAGAATATGTTTTTTGCACACTGAAACTCGTATTTGAGCCTCGTATTTATATTGTCTGAAATGCCCTCGATACGCCGTATAAAGAGTGATGGATACGGCGTATATGGTTAATTTCCTTGAAGTCCACGATAAAATCAAATCAATCAAGATTAATTACCATCAATCATATTAAATGCGAATCTTTTACTGATGAAACAGCTGTGCATACGGCGTATTCAAAGTAGTGGATACGCCGGATCGGGAATTGATCAATACGCGTTCTTGTGATAAGCTGGCGCGGATACGCCGTATCTTCTTTCTGGATACGGCGTATTGATGCAGTTTTATACTTTCTTCAAATGTCTTCATTTAAGCTCTAGAATTGTGCCTTTTTGCTTCTTCTTCATAAGTGACTTCATAATTACTTCAATAATAAACTTTAAGCAATTAAGTACCAATATCTTGCAATAATTATATAAAAGTGGGTAAAATGCATAGGATAAATGATAGTAAAGTATGAAGTTGTTTGATGATATCAACACTACAATACAAGCATTAACAGACTCCACATTGTT
The DNA here is from genome assembly GCA_026074375.1 of Tanacetum coccineum. NCBI lineage: Eukaryota > Viridiplantae > Streptophyta > Magnoliopsida > Asterales > Asteraceae > Tanacetum > Tanacetum coccineum. The sequence goes on along the minus strand of BQNB010003686.1, from coordinate 103,980 downwards.
CGATGTCAAATAGTTGTAACGCACTAGTGGGCAATGCGCTCTTGACCATCTCTGTAAACCAACTTGACAAAGTTTATCATACACATCGGGCTGTATATCCTGTAGATGGCTCATGCTGCTTGAAAATTCTTCTGTTCTATAAGCCTTGCATATTTTCTAAAATAGAGCCTTTTTATCTCCTTTCAAATATAGGTTCATCATTAAATGACGACAACATACAGCATGATATGCTAAAGGGAATTCATTTTGTACTGCTAAAGCTATAGCAGCATGCCTGTCAGATATGAATAGCAAACTGGGGTTATCACCTATACATTCTTTAAGTACAGACATCCACCATGACCAACATGGACCTGTTTCCCCTTTGCATATACCAAAAGCAATTGGCACAATTTGGTTGTTTCCATCCATGCCGACAGCAATCAGATTTGTTCCCTTGTATTGACCCTTTAAATGTGCCGCATCTATTATAAGCAATGGTCGTAGATAATTCACGAACGTACGAATCTGAAATTAAAAAAAACGTTATAAATATTTTATGGTAAAACCCTACTATTATTTAATAAATAAAAAAGATGATCGTGACTTACCGACGCACCAAGGGCAATGAATAACATCTCGAAAACTCCTTTTTCGTCTGTTTTTATACGTGTTACTGTCCCTTCGTTTTTTCGTTCTAGATTATAACAATAATACGGAAGCATCTCAAAAGATTCATACGGTGAACCCCTTATCTGTTGCATACAATAATCCTTCCCTCTCCATGCTTGTTGGTAAGATATATTTATTTTATAATCTGACATTATATCTTGTTGTATATCTTTACCTTTTAAAACACGCTTAGCATCTTGTAACTTTGGAGTGAGGATGTGAGCAATTACCTTTTTGTTTGCATTTCGATGGTTGGGATATGTTTGGGTTTTTGAACATGTGTGAACATCATTAAAAAATGTAATGCTAAACTTTTCAGTTTTCCCCCAACGTGTAGGACGAATCTTCCACGCACATTCATTAAAATGAAAGCATTTCAATGCATACCTTTCTGGGGCTGACCTATCATTCAAAAACTGGTAACCCTCATCTAAAGCTTTCAATCTAATGGCCAAGTCTAAAGCTTCCTTATTGTCAAAATTTTGACCAACCTTAACATCTGTTTCTTTTTTATAATGTTTTAAAATCATAGGTTTTGACTTGTAAAGTGGTGTTTCTGAAATGTCTGGTTTAAAAGACGACATGTATTTTTGCCATTTCTGGTAATTGGGTAGTGGGTTGTCATCCACAACATCATCAAATTCATTTTTTTCATCTTCATATTCGTGGTAGTCTCCGAACGCAAAAGAGCATTCTCGTTTTTCGAAAAGGGGCTCATTTTGATGATCTGATTCGTTATTATGGAAATCACTAGTTCCAAAACTCAAATCCAGACCATTGTTGTCAAAAGACATATTTGTAATATTATTAGATGGTCCGATGTTTTCCAAAGTTGTTGGTTCAAAGAAATTATAAAACGTGTTTTCTTAATGGTTCTCCAAAAACCTTGTAGTATCGTATAATGTTTTATGTTGAGAAACATACAATTGTGCTACTTCATCTTTAGAATTACAAGCACATTCAACAAAAAACCATACCTTATGGTCGTCGGTGATATCAAAATTATCATCTATTGACGAAACCTTAGCAGATAAATTTAATGGATAATTTGCTTCCAAATTGAACTTCTTCATCACCATTTCGTGTAACATTGTGTACGTCAAATCTTCATGCAAAATGAAACCTCGATTCATTCCGTTATAATGAACCAAACATTTAAACTTTCTAATATTTGATCCCATATTTTTGATAGATTTCAAATTGAAGTTTTTTTATCAGTTTGAGTAACTGTGATTATATTTCAATGACTGAATAGAAACATTGACTAGACAAGCCAATGAAATTTATATCATCACTTAGCATTTGTAGCGATTTATGACATGATTTGACATTACAATGACTGAATAGAAACATTGACTACACAAGTCAATGAAATTTGTATCATCACTTAGTATTTGTAGCGATTTATGACATGATTTGACATTTGACTTGACATTTCAATGACTGAATAGAAACATTGACTAGACAAGTCAATGAAATTTGTATCATCACTTAGTATTTGTAGCGATTTATGACATGATTTGACATTTGACTTGATATTTCAATGACTGAATAGAAACATTGACTAGACAAGTCAATGAAATTTGTATCATCGCTTAGTATTTGTAGCGATTTATGACATGTCATGTACTTGTTGGACTAGTAAGTCAATGGTTCTATATATTTAGTGATTTGTCATAATTGTCAGTGAATTGTCAAAATCATGTCATAAATCACGTAAAATACATAGTGATAAAACTAACTTTAAATGACTTGTCAAATCTGTTTTTGTAAAATAAATAGCATACTTTCAAAGTATTTGCAAACAACATGTTAGGTTTGATATTTGTTTATTCATACAACTCTTGAATCCTCCTTACATTGCAATTATGAAAATGGCACCATATGAAGCTTTTGCATGTCGTTGTGGAAAAGGAGATGTTGTTCTCCGAGAATCATACCAACCTAACACCCGTGGTAAACTTTACTACGCATGTCCACGATCTAAGGTGAACAATCACTTGTTTTTTTTGTGTTTTCTGTATTAATCTGTTTATTTTATAATAATTGATTTATTTACTCTATAACAGCCTAACGAAAATTATTATGGATGTAAAAAAATTTTATGGAAAGAGGAACGAATCCATCTACTAATCAGTTCTACGGGATCTTCATCGACTCCAAGTTATTCCTCAGAACCTTCATCACCTAATAGCTATTCCTCAGGAACTACAACACCACAAAACCATCATTCAGGAACAACACGAAGTGGAGGGTGCTCAAACTGCAAGCACTTACATGGAAAGATAAAAGTACTAGAGGCAGCAATCAAAATGCATATGCATCCGGAACAACACACATGTAATTCGACTACACTACTTCACGAACTTTACAATGACATGGACAATCTTGGTTTAGAGTAGTTTGTTATTTGGATTGTATTTTGTATGCTTGATTGTTTCTTAGTTTTATGGCTTTCTAATGTATTCAATTTAGGTAACAATAAAATGGTTGTGTTCAATAAAAACATATGGTCGTTACTATAAAAACAAAATAATACATAAGTCATTCATTCAAATAGATAGCTTAATAATACACAAGACATTCATTCAACTAAAATTTAGCATTACATAAGAAGATTAATAACGCTACGACATTTTAACACAATACATAACAAGATTAAAAACGATACGGGAATTTTAACCAAATACATAACTCAAGTTTATCCCTGATTTGTTTTTCCAATTTTGCCGCCTTTCTAAACAAAGCACTCTGCATTTCGTAGTCTAATTCAGATTCTATTTTAAGAAATTTTTCAATCATAGCACGTTTATCCATTGAGATGTCTCTGCATTGCTCGTATGCTTTCAGCAATTCATCTTTAGCTTCAATCGCGTCACCATATTGATGGCTTAAGTTCATAATTGCTAACTGACGACCTCGATCCTCCTGAATTTGTTTCTCAACCATACATTTGATTTCATCATAAGTATGTGGAACCGAACACGCCATTGAATTTTTTTGGTATATGATATGTTATAATCAATGTAATATGCTATTTATAGGGGTAAAAAGTAAAAGTTGTCATAATCATGTCATAAATCACGTAAAATACATAGTGATGAAACAAATGTCAGGGACTAGTCAACTCAATGTTTGTATATATTCAGTGATTCGTCATATCTGTCAGTGAATTGTCAAAATCATGTCATAAATCACAATAGATAACACATTCATTAAAATAAATTAAAACACAATACATAACACATTCATTAAAATAAAATTACAAAGTACAATAAGGAGACTAAACACAATACTGAATTTTTTTTAAAAACATAACGTTGTAAATTAAAACATTAGATAACCAAACTAGTGCAGTTTTAACATTAATATATTAGTTCATTATTTGGTTCAGTAAGAAGAATTAGTGACTCTTTGAATGGGCCAATGAAAAATGAATCACGGTTTGCTTCAACACCGATGTTTTGAAAGTACTGAATGGTTGGATGGAAGACTTGTAGTGAGCGATACCATTGCTGGACAATCGTAGCTTCCACGATTGGTTGGTTATCCTTACTGAATCCAAGTAATTTGAGATAATGACCTCCTGGGTGTGGAATGGTGAATAGCAGACTACATGATGAAAGAAAACCACCTTCAACTTCTAACGCCCATGCATAAATAAAACAAAAATTCTCAAAATCAAAGCTTCCAGAAATAATAATAGAATCTCCTAGTTGAGAAATATAGTACGAAGGTGAAAACTCCCCAACTCGTACCTGTTCAGGCATGTCTTGTACATGAATGAGTAACCAAATCAAATGAAACTATCAAGTAAATTTTGTTAGAAATACCATCATCGTTATAAAACTTTTCTGAGCCAATCCAGAATATTTTACCATCTATTACTGCTTGACCTGCCCGTTTTATTCTTATTGATTCACGTGGCAAACAGTCATAATCAAGATTATACCAAGTTCTAGAGCTTAATGTAGACACTGACACATACCATGGACCGTCAGTGTATAACGGGTAATTTATCTTCAAAATGGTTGGCTCTAGAGTGACAGGACAAATACCAAGACCAAATATCATTTTTGGTGAATCAGGTTGATATGTGTAATGAGGAACTGATATTCCAACCGATTTTTTTATTGATGGGTTCCAAAGGAGAAGCGTCAAATTTTCGCCAAAGGCAAAACACCATACACCTTCAGATGAAGCAACTGGTGTAAGAGAGAAAATATTTAAATTAGAATCCATATGCCTAAAGGCTAAGTTTTCATCTACAGAATACATAAAACCATGATTATCATGCTTATAGCTTAAATTAAAACAACAACTATTGCTCTCACGAACACCGTAGTTACGAATGAATTCGAAATTGTCAATGAAAAACTTCCATTGCTTTGACACAGCACGAAATTGAAGTAAAGACTTCACAAGAAGTCTATTCATGATATCCATTTGAATGTCAAATGGTATGTTGTCCGACAAATCTTCTTTTTTTTAGAAATAAGGTACGGTTTTAGTTTTGTAGTATGGATTCTAAAAACTTTCATTTTAAAAAATTTATAGTTAAAGGGTTATTTATAGTTTTAAAAAAAACAACAGAATTGTCAGATAATGTCATAAATCGCTACAAAAAATAAGTGATGAAACAAATGTCATTGACTTGTCAAATTTTCAGATGATGTCATAAATCGCTACAAAAAATAAGTGATGAAACAAATGTCATTGACTTGTCAAATCAATGTTTTTGTACAGTTATTGAATTGTCAAATCTATAACAGAATTGTCAGATAATGTCATAAATCGCTACAAAAAATAAGTGATGAAACAAATGTCATTGACTTGTCAAATCAATGTTTTTGTACAGTTATTGAATTGTCAAATCTATAACAGAATTGTCAGGTAACGAGTATTCTCACACCTACACTTATAGAATAGTTTACCCATTTCATATCTAATGTTCTCCCAATAACGTTCGCTGTCAAGAGGCACTACTGGCACATGACCAGCACATAACTTAGCTATTAACCAACAAGTTATAACTCCACAGTCTTTGAAGTTAGTTTGTTGAGGGACCAAAAATCCCCAACCCCGGTTGTATGATAATATAAAGTTATGGTATGGTCGTTCAGATCCATCGAAATAACCACGCGTTTGCAAAATGCCATTAATAACGGGCGTCCAAGCTTTAATTTGAGCTTCCAAGAGTAAACGTGTACTTTTACTTTCCAACTTTCCATAGAGTCAAAGACATAAAAAAACAGAATGGGGTAGGTTAACTGCACCCGTTACCCAGTGATTTCCACCAACATTTATTGGCATGTACACCTACAAAGATTAAACAAACAAAAATTGGTAAATGTAAATAACTTATCAAATAATATTCATCCATAAAAGATGTTAAAAGTTTTAACATAAATAAGTACAAAAATAAGTACCCAATTAACATTTTTCCAAGATGGGTAGGGACGGGTTGAACCATCCAACATTCCAATAATGTGTGGATCTGTCTGTATCAAGAACCGGTTATTTTCAGGATGTACACATGCTGTCCCTGATTTAGATACAGTCCAGTCGGCATCTTGTGGCCTACTTCTAATGAGTATCTCAATCCACGCATTCATTTGCTGATTAAAAAAATGCTAACAAAATTAATAAATGTTTTTAAGAAATAAATAATTAATCATTTATTAAAGTTGTATTATTAAACTTACGTCTCCGGACAACCATCCTTCATTGTTGGGATTGTCTACGCTGTGACTTCTAGGCATACACAAATGAGGTACTAGTTGTCGCCAAAAGAATTCTGAAACTAAATAACCCATCATGTAACAATCTAAATAAACTTGATAGGGGTTTAAAATAAAATCCGTGAAGTTATTATATTCTTGTCGGGTAACCTAAAAAAACATGTTAAAAGACTATCTCAATACACATAATTATTAGACTTTATTTATTAAATTAAATAGCTGACTAACAATTACCTTATTAGGGTCGACATTTTCATACGTAAAGTATATACCAGTATCATGTATACCCGTTATCAAATCGTCATCCCCTCCTACATTGTCATGCGCAAAAGCGTTCCCAAGATTTAAGGGTGATAAATTGTCATTCTTGGAGTTTTTCTTACTTCTACCAACCCATTTCTTAGGTAATTCCGTAGTAGCAGGCAATGGCGTATATGGACTCTGGATATATACGCTAAGACGTTGTACCCTCCTTGGTCGCTCCAATATATTCTAAAAAAATTAATAAACTTTTATTACTTCATGATGGTTACTATTATAAAAGTGGAATCGTAAATAATTTCAGGATTACCGCCGCATAAGCCAGCATCAACAGGATGCGACGGGATATGGGGTTACCAATTTGGAGTTGGCGTATACGCTGGCATCTGGCTTTGCCAATTAGAACTACCGGGCTGCGATGGCATTGATGTTTACCAGTTTGTTGGCGTACCCATATTAAAGATATAGTTGTTTGTCGGCGTCTGGAAAGGAGACGGACCACCATGTGGAAACAAAGAATTAAAAAAGTATAATACTTGCTTACTTTTCTGCAAGGACAAAATATATGACTATTAAATCCACATAAATTATACCTGTATGCTTTAGAATCCAGACAAATCACTTATCCCATAATGCTGATCAGCAATGATCGGTTCTCTATTTGCTCTCGTGTCAACATTCAGCTCCTCCATATACTTTTTCATTTGTTCAAATATATTTTGGCCCTGTTTCATCATTTGATCCAACCCACTTCTTTGTTCCTGAAAATCTCGATATATATCAGACGGTACTTCATAATGATTTTGACGATTTAAGTGAGGAGGTCTTCGTTCTTGTTCAGTAACACAACCGTCAAAGTAGCCCCTGCTAGAAAGCCACCAACCCGATCCAGCCTCAACCTCATCCGGTATCAATCTTTTCGTAGGTACACGTCCCTTTAAAATATAAAAAGGGACATTAAGTATGAAAAAAAGCTGTAATCAAATTAATAAACTATAACATTACATAAAACTCACATGAAGAAAATCACAAAGCATGGGTCGATAAAACTTATTATTGAAAGTCCAAGCAACTATTATTGGATAACGCATGTGATGTGTATAATATTCATTCTGCCCTAATCGGAACACCTCCAATATCCATGTCAAAAAAAATAAATTGTTTCAATTACTTTATGTTACACATATACAATTTAAATGCTTAATTAAATATTAAAAAAAATGACATACCTTGAATGCCTAAGTGAATCCAAAAATTGAATACGATTTCTTATCATCTTCGTTTGTCGGCTCAGTAGCATATAAGGGAAGCCAACGTGTTATCCCTTGATATAATCTAAACACAACTTATAAATAAGCACTAATAAGCAAGAAATGAGAAGAAAACTTAGAGAGAGAAAGTAGAGAGAGAAACAAGGAGAAGATTATATTAGAGTGAGAATTGGTGAGTTACAACTGAGAGCATGAGTAACCAACACCCTCTCCATGTGTGGAGAGGGTTCTATTTATACCCTTAGCCATTACTTGGCTCTTGGGCTTTCTAATTGGGTCGGGCTTGGCTAAACTTGGGCTTTAACCCTAAACATAGACAATATTATATTACAAACCAAGCCCGTTAATACCCGAATAGCCTATTACATTACAAGACTAATTGCGACTAATAAGACCGATAACATTCTTGTTTGACTTATATAAAACATGATCTTTTTTTTTTTGGCTCTCGTGTCAACATTCAGCACCTCCATATACAATTTCATTAGTTCAATATATTTTGGCCGTGTTTTCAACATTAGATCCAACCCACTTCTTTGTTCCTGAAAATCTCGATATATATCAGACGGTACTTCATAATGATTTTGACGGTTTAAGTGAGGAGGTCTTCGTTCTCGTTCAGTAACACAACCGTCAAAGTAGGCCCTGGTAGAAAGCCACCAACCCGATCCTGCCTCAACCTCATCCGGTATTAATCTTTCCGCAGGTACACGTCCCTTTAAAATATAAAAAGGGACATTAAAAGTAATGAAAAAAAAAACCTAATCAAACTTAATAAACTAAACTTACAAAAACTCACATGAAGAAAATCACGAGGCATGGGTCGATAAACTTCTTTATTGGAATGCCAAACAACTATTCTGGATAACGCAGTGACGTGTATAATATTCATTATGCCCTAATCGAAACACCTCCAATATCCATGTCTAAAAAAAATAAATTGTTTCAATTACTTTATGTTACACATATACAATTTAAATGCTCAATTAAATATTATAAAAAAATGACATACCTTGAATGCCCAAGTGAATCCGAAAATTGAATACGATTTCTTATCATCTTCGTTTGTCGGCTCAGTGGCATATAAGGAAACCAACGTTTAACGTTTGCATCCCTTAGTTGATAGTACAATGTATGCCAAACATAAAAACCCCAAGGATAGTCGTCCCAACCATCTCTATCATTTGCCAACCTTAAAATCCAATTAGGGACCGCACGTCTATCCTCCAAACCTAATAACACTAACTGTAAAATGCATATACAACAAAGGCTGACAGCATCGTCGTCGTCTAATTTTTTTAAAGACTTGCTCTCAATCAAATCTTCAACATCTTTCCTGGTTATACGTTTACCATCTAAACATGACGGAAACACCCGTCGCCTAAAAGGAATAGGCTTATCCTTGTCGTCATAGTCATCCGAATACTCTACCCCAAACTTTAAGCCAGTAACTAGACAAAATTCTTCTCTTCCAAATTGTATTTAAAAATTATCATACATATGGTAATATAAAGGAACATTTTTATTTTCACCACCTACTAACAACATTTGACGACCTAACATAAAATGTATTAAAATACAATTCTCAATCCAATCCTCTAAATTTAAAAACTAACCAAAACAAGTGTTCCTAAATAATTCTTCCCGTCGAGTGCCCCTAATTAGTTTTCTAATTTTTTTAATCAAACCCATTCTACTTCTACATGTGATAAGAACGTCTTTTCGTTGCATAGAATGGTAAAATCATCAAAACCATCTCAACTCAAAATTATGCGCGATCAACTCAGAAAAAGACAAAAAAAAATTAAAAAAAGTTCTCAACTCAATAAGGTGCGCGATCAACTTTTTTTCATTTTTTTTTAAAAATTTTTGTAACTTTGAATGAGATTGCGACACGTGTTCTTCGAGTTCTCAACTCACCATTTTGCGCGATCAATATGGTTGATATGGGAAATTGATTTTGTCAGGGTTGGAGCAAGAAAATGTGATTTGAATTTGGTTGTTTTGGTAATTTTCACTTGTTCATTTTTGGACACTGGTGTTTGATTCGCCGTAACTGAATGTAATTGGATGTAATTGTAATCTAATTACATTACGTAGACAGTTTGGTTGGCAGAATAAAGGAAATTGTAATTCATATTACATTACGTATGTTGTTTGGTTTGCGTTGTAATTGTAATTCAGTCATTACAATTACATCAAGGGGGAATTCAGATTACATAGGAAGTTGGATGGAAAGTTTTGAATTACGTTATTCAGTATTTTTTACTTTAAATCATCAATTATTATAATTATTATTATTATAAATCACTTTATTAAGAAACTCAAGAGATTTACAATAAATTAGAGAGAAGCCGAGATACTATCTAGGCCCTCACTCCTTTAACAATAGCGAAACTGATCATATTAAATATATGAACAGCAGCACGTGCCTCAATGTCCTGAGCCATGGAGAACTTTCGGATCCGCTTTAGCAATGTAACCGCGTCTGCCTTTAATTCCCCCAAAGACGAGAAAGAAAAGGGAAGAAACTCATATCCAATAGCCGCCACACTTAGCCATATACTTACCACGTTTACGCTGTGCAGCATCAATCACGGCCCGACCGGGTACGAAGTCAACCATCCCGGTTTGCGTCAAAGGGGAAGATCCAGTCAGATCCACACACACATCAAGTCCTACATCCCACGAGTAAAGTAACATATCAGTTAGACGTAATGGTTTGTCCCCCCATCCAACCCGATATCAACTTCCTTACCAGCTAAAATTCAAGAACGATAACATATGTCGACAAGGGTATCGCGCACAACGTTATGACATAAATATTATTATTATTATTATATAAATATTAAAATAATAATAAACATTATTATTTTATATTATATATGTTATATTATATATTTATATTTTATATTTTATATTATTTATATTATATATTAATATATTTATATTATAAGTATATTATTTATTATTATTATTATTAATATATATTTTATATTATACAATAATAATAATAATAATAATAATAATAATATATTATATATTAATTATATTAAATATTTTATATTTATTATTATTATTACTATTTATTATTAATTATATTATTTATATTATATATTAATTATATGATATATTTTATATTATTTATATGATATATTAATTATTAATTATATGATATATTTTATATTATTTATATTATATATTTATATTATTTATTATTGTTATTATTACTATTTATTATTATTATTATTATTATTATTTAATATTATTTATGGATTATTATTATTATTATTTATTCAATATTATTACTATTATTTTTTATAAATTATTATTATTATTATTTAGTTATTAATAATATTGATATTGATATTGATATTATTATTATTATTATTATTTATTAAAATTATTATGATTAAGTTTATTTTGATTTCTTTGAATTACATTACGTTAAGATTCAACAAAACATAGTGACACAATACATCAATTACAATTCCAACACATTACAATTCTTTGAATTACAATTCATTCAAATTATAATTCCTTGATAGATTACAATACCTTTTAAAACATACTACGAACTAAACGCACCCAAATATGTACTCCCTCCGTCCCATATTAAATGTCTACTTTGACTTTTTAAAGTCTTTCTTTCTCAACTTTGACGTTAAATATTTTTGTTTGTGTTATGTTAAACTTGATGCAAAATATATAAATGTATTGAGTTTTAAATGTATTTTTTCATTGGTATAATTTTCATCAAGTATTACATAATACAAGGAAAAATAATTGAGGTCAAAGTTAAAAAAGAAAGACTTCAAAAGTTAAAAGTGAACATTTAATATGAGACTGAGGAAGTACTTGATTGTAGTATAGTGAGTCAAAAAGCTAAATGGAACAATACATAAGGAAGACTCAAAACCTCTTGTGTATTAAGTAACAAGCCGGAAAACCCGCGCGTTGCTGCGGGCGCGTAAACTTTATCTTTGTAACAGAACATGTATCATAAAGTAATGACGAATAGCATGTGTTAAAGCAATAATCAATAGCATGTCTGGTTAGAGATAAACGTACCCGATGACCGGTTAGGAAAAGCATTAGCATGAACAACATGGTCGGTGCGGTGACAGTGTTCATTGCTAGCATCCGAGTATGTATTTATATTGTCGCCGTGGGCAATTCATCATCTGTTAAAAACACAAACAGATAGTGAAACATGAACATAAATTAACATACGAAAAGTGATTACAACGAAGAGTGAAAGGAACTTACCAACAGCAACTGGTATTTCAGATGTCGACAACCATTGAATACGGCATGAGGCTGAATTCAACCGACGTATGCAATGTCTCTTCGTAGCAACACTCAAACCAATATTTGGCAACAACCCTGTCCTAAAGAAATTACTACATATCATTTGCCTAGCTATCTTGTCTGCTGCCTGGTAAAAAACAAATTTTCTCATCGTTGGATATTCTTCCAGTGTGTCCATCTAATGGAGTTTGGCGATTAGGCTGCGTGCGCGACACCTGACGTTGGCTTCTGGTTTCTATAAAAACGGATACGAAGCATTAGATGTTATTAAATAGCCAAAAAAGTGTATTACATCGATAAGACGCTTACGTTGATGACCACTGTTTTGGTGTCTGCTGTTATATATAGTTGTACAACTGCTGCTTGCATTGACATACATAGTCTACCGAATGAATAGTGTTCCACATATATGAAAATACACGGTAATGTATAAAGTGACCTAATTTTCTTACTGTTGGACGTTACACGGCTAGTCCATCTGAAGGAAGTCGGCGATTAGGGAGTGCACAGAATACCCGACGCGTATTTGTGGTTCCTGGGAAAACAGATTCTAGACGTTAGACAATGTTAAATAACCAAGAAAGTAAGAAAACATTAGATGTTATTAAATAGCCAAGAAATGTATTACATCAATAAAACACTTACGTTTATGACCACTCTTTGGTGGGTCCTGCTGTTATACTAATTATATAGCTGCTAGCCTGTACTGAAATACCTACCGAATGAATTAGTGTTCCATAAAAGAAAATATAACGTGATGTATAAAAGCAACCTAATTTTGTTACTGTTTGATTATTGAAACAAGTCCATGCTGTCTCGAAAAATGAATATTGAAACCAATAACTGTTATAGAAACAAACTACACAAACATATGCAAAGTAAAGATTAAAAATAATGAACAAATTAGTGCTTAATTTTGAAAGATTGAGGCTAGTCGGCATTTCGTGGTTGAAGCGACCTCAAACCATCAGAAATGTAATTTTGCATTACACCACCACCATCTATATGTTAGCTGAGGTGTTTTTTATAGTTTCAAAATATTTGGTGAGGTGGTTTGGACTCTTCAAAGACCGCAACAACTTAGCATAAACATGTATGTTCAGCAAGGTTTACAAAGAATGAATATTAAACCAATAGCTGTGATAGAAACAGATTACTAAATACATATGCAAGTAAAGATTAAAAATAGTTGAACAAATTAGTGCTTACATGTTGAAGTGTTAAGGCTGTCGGCATTCGTGGTTAAAGCGGGACTCAATCCAGCCGAATGTAATCTGACATTAGCACCACCACCATCTATATGTTGCTGAGGTTTTTTACACTTCAAATATTAGGTGAGGTGTTTGGACTCTGCAAAGACCGCTACAACTTAGCATAAACCGGTATGTTCATCAATGTTACAACACACAACAACCCTTTCCAAACTTTACAGTGGAACAGATTTGAACACTAATAGAACAAAAAGCAAGTTAAAAAAGGCTAAAAAGCCATAAACAAATTTAACCACTGTTACGCTCCCATCATCATAGTAAAATTGTCTTTACAACATCTTCGAGAACAAATCTGCACAAAACCCCAAACAAATATTCTGCTTGGCGCCTTAGTAACAAATGGGGCTCAGGTTTATAAATCCAGTTGCACCAACAAACATCCGCCATGGCTGCAATCACACTTTCAATATGACTGCTCAGCCAAGATACGGATGTGGGTAAACTGTGCATAGTAAACATGGAATTATCATCATCGCCTATAATAACATTTTTTGGCCTGAGCGAATTAACAGGTCAAAATCAAGCCAAATAAAAAACGAAAGGGCAAGTGACACAATCGCCGGCGTCGCTTTTACTTCCCACTTGCGGTCTGCAAAATATAGAAGCCAAAAGCAAACATTAATCTTAGTTGTGACTGTTAAACCCGTTCAAGTACCTCGCAAGATACCGGTATTTTTGCTGCACATAACCCGGGTCAGCCTACCCTGGCAAAATACCAGTGTTTGGTACATAACCCGCACTCTGGGTGCGCCTGTGGAGGTTGCAGAGGCGAATGATTCTCACTTTCTACCGTCCTTCCACTTTCCACGTTATCTCAAGTAAGTAAAAACGCATTCCATAACCACGTCACCTTTTCTCATAAAAAAAATGCCAGTATACCACGTTTGATAGTGTAACCCAGAAACAAAATGAATCTGTCCCCATTGAGGATACCATACCATTTGAGAGCTTAAATTTTTGAACACTTATACAAAAAACCAATCCCTTTAATCCCCCAGAACAGAGAGTTTTACTATACCCCCAATTGACAATCTGACATTACTCATTCGCACATGTTGATTGCACCCTTTATTCGTGACAACCTGATCCAAAGACAAAAAAACAAAAGAAAACCATCATGATTAAATCATAATAAAGATCTTAAAATGTTAAATTGTGATTATGTACCTCAGTACAGTTTGACAAGCAATGTGTTTTCATTATACACTTGTAAGGCTCAGGTGTACACATGTAGAAGCAAAACGAAACACCATTGTTGGCTGCAACCGCAACCCGAGTGAAGTTACCGTGCCGAGATATCGGCAGACTTGGCTGTAACAATAACCCGGGTGAAGTTACCCCGCCACAATACCGCCGTTGGTATATTATGCCCTCAAAACATGTAAACACATGAATTCATCATCATTTCCTTAACAAATAAACAGCCGAATATGACTTTTGTGTTTTAAACACTTATAATAACCAAATTCGGGCCAGTGGTTGGCACTGAAACCATCTATGGACAAAAACATGAAACCCGACACTAAAATTTCAAAAACCCCAAAATATTTTTGATACAAAAAAACATAAAAATTATATAGGGTTCAAAACAATCCTCAAAATAGGGATCAACCTCGTATATGCAATGGAATCTGCTGGTCTGCCAATCCCAAAATTAGCCGACGAACGTCAACAATTAATTAACATCCACAAAATTAACACAGAATATAGTTTGTGGTTAACACCATAATCCATCAAGATTAAAATCCCACACTACAAACCCCATAGGTAAAACCCCAGAGGCAAAACCTCATAGGCTAAACCTCAAATCACACAGCATGTATACGAGTGTATGGAAGAGTCAAGAGACAAAAAGAGTTGGGCGATTTATGCGTGGGTTGGATTAAGTAGAATGGGTTGGGTGATGGTGATGTGACGCCTCCGATGAAAATCTAGAAGGTGAAGTGGAAACGACAAAATTTTTGCACGAATGGATCATCTGTGAGAGTGATATTTTGTACAGACGGGTAGGCTTGAGTGAATGGGCTAGGCTTACTTTTTAATATGGACTGGACTATACAAAGTAACCGTTGTTAAAAACTACAGTGGAATTTTCAATTCCTATGATAATATATATAATTAAGCTCTGGTTGAACTCAAACTAGTCTGAACTCGTTTGCTAAGTATTGACAATATTGTTCAACTCAAAAGAACAAGAGAGAAACTAGAAAAGATTATATATATAGAGTGGATTGAATGAAGGTGACAAGTGTCATATGAATACACCTTATATCCATATTTCCCATAAACAAACATAATCTCTTGAATCCTACAGTACTTATAAAACCTCCCTCCAAAATATATCATCAATTTTCCCTTCAAAATACAGTTAACATTTTTGCTTGCTTCTATGGCAGTTGCTGAGTTAAGCCCTGCCACTAGTTTCACTAGCTCACAGTCATCATATGTTGCACCATCAGCTCGTTTATCGTATCATAGACGTTTGACTTTTCGACATGTTCCTCGTACTGGGATACGATGTTCTGTTACCTCTGAGTAAGCTTATGTTTTAGTTAGTGTTAGTCACTTGTATTATCTTGTACTCTTTTTTTCTTTTTATATATATATAACATGTTGTTGTTTGTGTTAGTAAAATACAAGCACCGGGTGTTGTTAATGATGCGAAAACAAAACAGGATTGTTTCGGTGTCTTCTGTCTCACTTATGATCTCAAAGCTGTAAGTTTTTTATTTTCGACTCTAGTTAGTTTATTAATTTCTGTGGTTTGATATGCCTGAATAAAGTTTTGTTACTGCAAATAACTTCATTTAATATTTTCATGCGTATAAGGATATGAATTTTTATGATCCAAAATTAGGTTTGCCTTAAATGATTCCATGTCCTGAATTATGTCTTCCTAAGAAATTGTCACTTATAAATGATTCAAACCCAGTGGATTAGTAGGCCAACAACTCGGAAACCATGGTTACTAAAAAAAACTTCTTGCTTGACAAACATTAGGTGCTCATACTTGTTCTGTTTATAATCAGAGCTTGTACTTTGTTCATCATAAGAGTGTAAGTTTGTCTTTCATTACCAAAAGCGTCAAAGTAAGAACGTAAAGCTAAGTTTCAAAAGTTTTGTAAAGATTCTCAGTGGGTAAAAAGTAAAACTGAGTCGACTATGGAAAGACGTATAATCTGTTGGATATAGCATAAATACTGACAAGTGTGGTGTGTGCTTGTAAATTATCAGGAAGATAAAACAAAATCATGGAAGAAAATGATTAATGTTGCAGTTTCGGGTGCTGCAGGGATGATATCCAACCATTTACTCTTTAAGGTAACACATTCTTCAGTATCTGTTTGACAATATAGTCTATTCATATGTTTACTTCAGTTTTGATCAATCATTATCATTGCATAAAATTCATCAAATTTGTACCGTTACACCTCTTTTGTTTTTAAGGCAGATGTGTTTACTTTTACACTATGTTATAATAAAAATTAATGACTTGGGGTTTGATAACAGCTTGCATCTGGTGAGGTTTTTGGCCCGGATCAGCCTATAGCCCTGAAACTTTTGGGATCTGAACGATCATTTGGTGCCCTAGAAGGTAGCAGCACTTCCATTTATTTCTAACTCCTTCCCGAACTTATAGGTTGCAATATAACAATACCAATGATTATGTAGGAGTGGCTATGGAACTGGAGGACTCTTTATATCCATTGTTAAGAGAGGTGAGCATTGGCATAGATCCATATGAGGTATTTGAAAATGCAGAATGGGCTCTTTTAATTGGCGCAAAGCCTAGAGGGCCTGGAATGGAAAGAGCAGCTTTGCTGGATATCAACGGGCAAATCTTTGTTGAGCAGGTAAATTTGATTCTTTTCCATGAATGTAGCTCAAAATATTCATTGAGAATTGCGTTGATTGACTGTATTAGCTCTCTACTCTTACTTTTATCCTAGCACGAGTATCAATATTTACATGTAATGTCAGTTACCAAGTTCTGGTTTTCGTGTTAAATGTTTCACTTTAGTGACCAATAGCAAAAAAAAATTATGTCACTGATATGTTTTAAGCGACCTTTCTAATAAAACCAAAGTTAAGTGACTCACTTGCATAACGACTAATACTGGGAAAAAAGTGAGTAAAAAAAATAATGCAGTAGAAAAAACCCTTTAAAATCCTCAGAAGTTTTATAATTTAATTGCGATCTGACAGGGAAAAGCTCTCAACGCCGTTGCTTCACGTAATGTCAAAGTTATGGTGGTGGGAAACCCCTGCAATACCAAGTATGCAAAGCCATCTTCTATCATTTAGACTTTTCTAGTAACTCGTATGAATGTAAAGGTCAAAGTGATGATCTTGTTGGATGTTGCTTGCAGTGCTTTGATCTGTATGAAAAACGCTCCAAACATACCCGCAAAGAATTTTCATGCTTTAACTAGACTAGATGAGAATAGAGCGAAATGTCAGGTACTGAATAGTATTTTAAATCACAACCCTAACTTTAACCATGTCGTCAAATATATGAACTTTCTAATTTGTATTTGTTTGGCAGCTGGCTCTAAAAGCAGGAGTTTTTTATGATAAAGTTTCTAATGTCACCATTTGGGGAAACCACTCGACAACTCAGGTTACTGAATGGTTTCATCAGCTTTATAAGTTGGGTTCTCTTTGCATAAAACACTAATGTTCGTTTTTCATTTTTGTCCTGTTTAGTAATTGTACTTTCCTTTTGTTGTAAATTTGAGCCGTTAAAAGATGATTTTTCAGTCATTGAAAGATGGTTTTGTAACCTGTAATCTGTAACATTTTCGACAAAACTGGACAATACAGACAAATTGCACTTTTTACATATATTTATAAAGAATTATCATTTTGAAAGCCGGTTTCAAGGGCTTTTCTAGCTAACACGACACAACTCATCATTTAGTGACTCGGATACTAAAAAAAGTCCAGTGACTAAAACAGGACAAATTGAAATGTAAATTAGAATTGTATGCGAAAACCTTCACTAGTTTGGTTTCTTTGCTTTTATGATTCTGCTTCCGTGTTATTGTTTCATAACCTGAATGTAATTTTCTGTCTTAGGTTCCCGACTTCTTAAATGCTAAAATACACGGAATACCTGTGCCAGAAGTTATTAGAGATAGGAAATGGTTAGAAGATGAATTTACCCAAGTGGTTCAGACAGTAAGTGTAATTTAACGTTAGCATGTTCACTGTTATTTATGAGTTGTAAGTATTGAAAAATGTTTTGTAGAGGGGTGGGGCATTAATAAAAAAATGGGGAAGATCTTCAGCCGCATCAACTGCTGTTTCTATTGTGGATGCAATAAGGTCTCTTGTAACACCAACACCCGAGGGTGATTGGTTTTCAAGTGGAGTAAGTTTCCCGTTGTTTGACATCTACCTTTTTGGCTAAGCCAGGTTTTTCTGTTCAGCAAGCTAAAGTTGTATAATGGTAAAATGCAGGTTTATACAAATGGAAATCCTTACGGAATAGCAGAGGATATTGTCTTCAGCATGCCCTGTAGATCCAATGTACGTAATACCTAAAGTTTTTACTCTTCGTTGATTTCATATATATTCTCAAACTTCATTAAATAACTTTTTGGTCAGGGGGATGGTGATTATGAGCTTGTTAAAAATGTGATATTTGACGACTACCTTCGTGACAAAATTAAGAAGGTATGTAACATCCTCGCTTTTAAATTCCTATCACTCCATGAAGTCTGATCCTTAAAACTGGGGTTCATTATTATTTTTCAGTCCGAAGACGAGCTGCTTGCCGAGAAGAAATGTGTAGCGCATCTGACAGGGGAGGTGAGTATCATTTTATCAGGATATCTTGGTTGGTAATGGGTTAGAACGCATTCTGTCTTAAATTGGAACTGAATGCTTATAAACATTTTCCTTTATTTTAACAGGGAATTGCTGTATGTGACCTACCAGAGGATACAATGCTTCCGGGAGAAGTGTAGAGCGAGGAGGTATATAGAATCATTGATCGAAACGGTATCCGGCACACCACCCCTTTACTGAGATCTCAGGGGAAACAGAATTAGAATCATGTTTCATGTTCCTATTATTGAACCATTATAGTTGCTAATAATGGGCAATTAGCGCCAATCTCGCTAGCTAAGATATTTATAATTTTGTCAGCTGGTTTTTTATCATGTTATCTTGGTTGAACTTGGAGAAACACATTTATGACATGCACTTACTCTATTGTAGCATACTACTACATATCAAGAGTTTGGAACATTATACTAAAAACCAACCCTCTTCATTTATGTGAGTCGTAAGTTAATTATACCTTGATTTTTAACCCATGAGATTATCTCATCTGCTAAACAAACCTCTCATCTATTATAGGTATGACGGTACGGTATCTATTGTAGCCATATGTTTTGTCTTCATTAAAAATCATACATTGGCTTCGTTTATTTCCTAGAGTTCATGTAAAACAAATCTATATGGGAGACTTTCCATTGTCTTTTGGATGGGCTGACTTTCTATTGTAGGTATAACGGTTTCTATTGTAACTATGTGTTTAGTCTCTTCATTATGAATCGTACATTGGGTTCTTGTAGTTCCTAGAGTTCATGTAAAACAAATCTATATGGGAGATTGTCCTATGGATGGGCTGACATTTTTCTCTGTGCGCTGTGGTCTTGACAACAACTTAGTTCTGAATTCAGAGAGTCGCCATATAAACTGCACTCGGTATTCATGGTCGTCTAGGATTGATCCTCATAAACTGAAGTACACGTAAAGGTTCTGGCATGCCAAATGTTGTACTATCCCAATCAACTCGACTAAAAACTAGGTGACTGATTCTATTTCCAACAAATTAGATTAGTATAATTCAAAGAAAACGTCCAAGGGTCAAACAAGATGAATTCACTCGAGTTCTATGCATAATATTTGTTCGCTCTACAAATAAGAAATGCCTTACTATCTTTATAACATACCACATACGATCATATCCTATATAGAAGTTAGAAAGTATACAGTGAAAGAGCCGTATGTTAAGCCTAAGCTGTTCTCACATTATATTACCTACATGAATATGAACTTATTTTTGAACGACTGTATAAAAGAAAAAGCAGCTAAGAAATTCTGGGACTATCAATTCAAACCCCATTACAAGGCATACCATCACCATAAAAAAGCCCCATGTAAAATACAAATAGACTGCTGCTGAGTGGTCGTAAGCAACAACTGGTTCAAAGTTATCACTAGTTCGCACCAACTTTAGGGTAGGTCCATCAGGTGGTCATCTGGTCCCAGTCTTCACTTAAGAGTTTAGACACCTAAAGTTGACCGATAGATACATACTTTGGATACTAAAACATCAGGGAAATATGACCAATAAATAAATAATAACCAACAAACTTAAGTTTGCACTATATATGTATAAGATATTAAACCCACGACATCGTTCTCAACAAGACAGCTCAAGTCTAGGATAACAAAGTCACAAAACACGTCCACCACAATTATTCCTTTTTAACTCGCTAGATAACCAGGCCAAATAAGCATATCGCTAAGATTCTTAGGGCATAGATGTCCCTCAGCTCATAAATGACCTTGGACATACCAGACTCCCGATCTTGAAGCTCAAAGAAAGCATCAAAATCCAGATAAACGCGCAGTAAAACCAACCTCGAGATGCACTTGAATTGACCTTCCCAGCTTGATGTGAATTGGAAGAATTGACCTCCCTTTGTCTCAAGCCAAATGAGAGAACAATGTTGACTTGAGTGTGCTTGCCCAATGATAAGTCCACTGCACCCCCATTGAAGGAAACGTTGCCGAATTGGATCATACCAGAACTGGAAGGCTGAGAAGTAGCAGCCATGTATTTTGTAGGGAACTCTGAAGCAAATGCAGGCGGTGCAGCAATGTTGCCCAGCATGTAACTCGCCTTTTTGAGAAACGGGTGTGCAATATCTGTATACCAACAAAGAAAAAGGTTTTAGTTTGAGATGCTTGGGAGCAAGTACAATTTGTAAAGAACAAGCAACTTGTATACCCGTTTCTTGAGCTGGATACCCCCGCTTTCTACCTGCATCTTGAGCTGGATGCTCCTGCTTTGAATAAGGTGCAATATAGTCATTCTGACCTTCAAAGGACTGGCTTGCATCGCTCACTTGACAGGTTCCATTAGTCACATTCTGAAAATCAATAAGCATATAGTTAAAAAAAAACTTATCACAGAGAGTGGCAAGATAGATGGTCAAGTAACAGGCAAATGAGGGTTCACGTTGTTGCTGGGTTTGGCCAAAAAACAATCTTTTTAAACATTTTTTACATCGGATTAATGCATTAATAATGACAAAATACATCTACTTTATAATACTACTTAAACATTTGTAAATAATCATTAGGAAGTCGTGTTCTTTAAAATAAACAGTAAATGAGTTTTGACTCATTTAACACGATGCCCTGTCAACTAGGTTGCTAGCTCGACCCATGTGAACATAACCTAAACCAACCCACTCACATATAAATGGGTCAAAAATGCCAACTGTAATAAAAAGCAAGAAAAAAATATTATGGGCGTTTCCACCTCAAGATTTAGGAATGAGTCAGGGAGAATGTTCTTGTCTCCTGTTGAATCAGGACTGTACTGGAAGTTGTCAATATTTTGATTAAAGTATAATTCATTGAGCATGTCAAGGCCATCCGTGTCCACAGCATTTTTAAGGTCATGCGCGTATAAGCCATCATCATCTGGAAATTCACCAGGAGCATCGAAGCATGATTCGTTAAACAAAGAATCCAAGTCAAAATATGTGAGGTTGCTTGGTTCTCCAAAATTTGTGAGGTTGCTTGGTTCTCCAATATATCCATGCTCGACAGACACAGGATCCAATACACTCTGCAAAGGGAGAGCGAAAGACTTGGACCCATCACTTTCGTTGACCTGAGGTGAATATTCACTCACACTCACCAAGGAATTTTGAGGGTCATTAGTCACTACCGCAGATACATCAGCATAGTTGATGCTATCACCTTGATAGAAGCTTAATGGGCGAGGACCATCTTGCTCTGGCATGTCTCTGTGCAGAATCTGACATAAAAATAGAACAAAAAAAGAAGAGAACACAGTTATTGTTTTGAATAAATAACAGAGTTCGAGATAATGAAGAAAGATTCTTCAAGATGTCTAGCATTCTGTAGGTAGCCAATAATGATCTAAATACATACAAACCTGCAAGCTCCTGCCACAATTGTGAATAACTCAAAAACAGACATGTAAAGTTAACAAAAGCAATAATAAAAAGTTTTAAAACTCTCCATTTCCCATCTCACATGTCGTTTAAATGACCATATGCTGACATGGTGAGATTCAATTATCTTAATCGTTGCTTACATGCATGACGATGAAGTAAATGTATTTAGTTATTAAAAGACATTATCAAATGGAGTTCATTATATGGTATGTTGTCCCAAAAATGAAAAATTTTATGGGAACTTACCATCTGAACCCACGTAAGAGTATATCTCTTGTCCATTGTAAGCGTGTAACTTGCCGTATAGTTCTTTCATATATGGAGCTAGTGCAGAGCAACTCCCACAAACGAAGAATACAAAAAACTTCAATATGTGAATATAAGTACAAGATATATATGATGAATTCTGTATCACTTCACTTTGTAAAGAGATCTCATGCACTTTCTCTCCAACAATCTGGACTTTTTATGATAAGATAATAAATCCAGAATGGCAAGGTTGACTGTACTTAACCCGACACGAAACCGTGAACAATCTCTCAAGAAACTGACTATAACTTCTTAACTCATATTTTTGTAAACGATGTATATAGCATCATTCGTTTTCAAAATAGGAAAACAAAATCAAAAGGTAATGCATAATGTGAGTCTGTAACACAGGAGATCAAAATTAGAAATTATTCATGAAACTTCTAAGTGTAATAAAGCATAACTAGAAAACTGGAGGACAAAAAGAGTGTAAACCTGCCCAAGGTCATTAGCATCAAGATAAGAATCCATATCAACAGGCAATTCCTCGGTAAAATCTTCCTGCTTGGGAACAAATATCGACTCCTCTGCCCATTCCTCCTCAATTAATGGTGCCCCGTACTTTTCGCCATTCTTAGGCCCAGAACCACTTTTGTGAAAGATCCTACACAGAACAAATGCGTCCTGCCGACCCAAAGTGCACATTAATTAGGGTCAAAAACATCAGGATCAAGATCATACATCCATACTACAACTGTCAACAAAAATATTATCTCACTAATAACATGTATCTAACATCCTCACCTGCACAACTCCAGCACTTTCGAGCTCCTTATCAATGAGTCTATACTCATGCATAACCCAGTTGGTCCTCTCACCTTTTGGTGCCCGACCACTATGATAGACCAAAGTTTTCTTCATCCCTGTCAATTCAGACCTGAAATAAACGGCACGGTCCTTTCCAGTAGTCTTCCAATACCCCTTCTCAGTAGCACGATTCGTCCGAGATCCATTCCCATATTTCTTATCAAGCACACTAAAGAAGTACCATTCCAAGTCTCTAGTCTTCAATCTAGACAAAGCTACTCCCCAAAATCATAAGAAACAAAAGTATCATAATTATATTCACAGAAAACATATACTTACTACATGATCTGAATGTATGATACTTAACAATCCTAAAAGGCTATAAACAAACCAAACAATCATGCGCTTTGTCCCTTTAAGTTTAACCTTAACCGCGCAAATAAACGAACACAAACACTCAAGTAAACACATTTCCGTGTTCATGAACGCTAAGAAAATAATCTTGTTCATAATACTAGACTCTAAACAAACATAAATGAACGACATACAATAACTACAGATATGCTTATTATTCACTTTTATATATGTTGGTTCGTTGTTTGAATTGTATTACTTAACTAAAAGATTAAATAAAGATACATTTTTTTACCATAAACAAACATAGACATACAAACAGAAACAAAGCTTAAACCTCATTTAGTTAAACAAGCATCAAATCTTGTTCAAGATCATTCATTTATAAACAAGGAATAAGTATTTAAAATTGTGTCAGAGCTTGGCTCGTCGTTCTTTAGCGTGTATCAAACATTTTTTATCCTACCAAATGTATAAACTTTAATATATGATACTGTGTATCCTTGACCCATGGGATGGCAACGGGGCGGGTTTGGGGCGGGGCGACCATCCCCATCCCCAAACCCGATTACCAAAGTTCTCCCCAAACCCGCCCCAATCCCCATCGGGGATCTAATCGGGGCGCCCCATCGGGGCGCGTTGTTCCCCCAAACCCGCCCCGTAATAATCGGGGATCTTATCGGGGTATCCTCTTTAGGGGCAATTCTCAACTACAGACGTACCATTTCACATTTATTATTATTATTTTTATACCGTTAGCAATAACTTAAAAAATTAACAACCTACAAATAATCAATTACAAATAAGCCTTATTAAGTTTTTAATGATAGTATTATGCATAAATAATGATAAATTACATCGCCAAAAATTATAAGTTATAAATATGACGTTAAACAAGTTTGTATAATCATAATTTTACAATCTTTTAAAGATAGAAAACTAACAATATTAGAGAAATATTTTTTTTATTACGTAAATACTAACAAAATACGATACAAGTATAGATATATTCGTATATGTGTATATATTATTCGGGCGGGGCGGGTCGGGGATGTTATTCCCCGCTCCCCGCCCCAAACCCGATTAAAATCCCCGTTTAAGCCCCAAACCCGCCCCGTAACCCGATAAGCATGCCCCGCCCCGCCCCAATTAGTTCGGGTATCGGGTTTCCCCGTCGGGTTCGGGTTTTTTTGCCATCCTAAGGATATATTAAAAGTTCATACATTCCGTTTCAAAAAAAAGATTGATAAATATTTACCGGGGTAAAAGCCTTTAACCAAAGAAAAAAACTTTTAACTAAATAACTAAACAATTAACATAAAACATTGTCACATGTTTGTTCGTTTAATAAATTTAACAAACTTTCAGCCAAAAGGTCAGCTGAACGTTGGGCTCAATTACAGCCGTACACAGAAACTAGCAAAAACCCATAAAGCAACAACTTTTATACTAGATAACTAAACAACTAGCAATAAAAAACCTACAACTTAGATTAAAACTCAACCCAAACATACATAAATGAACCTTAACAAACAAAAAGACTCTATTTATCTTGGTTCATTAAATAAATAACGGTTAATAAAAATATTTGATTCATTTACAGACCTACACAAAACTAAGGAAAAACCACAAAGCAACAACCTTTTAACCTAATAAATAACAACCAAGCGGTTAACTAAACGTTGGATTCATTTGCAGCCCTAACCTATACAAGAAGAAACAACCTTTAACCTAATAAACAACCGCACTGAATGTTGGATTAACATAACCTAATAAGTGAGCAAACAAGTAAGAATTAAAAAGTGAACCTGGTAAATCCCAGGGCTCAACTTTATAAACATCAACATCAGAAATGGCATCGAGTCGAAAGGGTTGACCGCAGACTTTACGGCGTAAATAATATCTAACAAGCTCTTCATCAGTTGGATGAAACCTAAAACCAGGAGCTAATGATGAAGCTGATACTGAATCAATGCTTAATGCCATGTTAATTCAACTGAATTGTGAAATTATTAAGGTTTTATTTAATTAGGGTTAGGGTTTGAAACTGGGTGACCCATTTGGGGGAAATTGAATTGTCATCTGGGGGAATATGCGATGACTATTTATATGGTTAGGTTTGCGTGAAGGTCAGGTGTACACGTCTCTGTGACTTGGTTTGGGCCAATGTGTCGACCCAATATTGTTTTCCTACCCTAAGGTAAGGGTGAGCAGAAAACCCGAAAAAACCGAAAACTGAAACCGAACTGAACCGAAAACAATTGAACTGAACTAATTACCGAATCAAATTTGTCAAAATCGAACCGAACTAATAATTCGGTTCTTGGGTTGGATATGGGTTTGGCGGTCTGAACCGAAAACCAAACTTATATAAATATATATTTTTTTATATATTTATATAAAAAAAGAAAATTAAAATTTTATCATAATATAAAAAAACACTTTTTATGCTTGAAATATATTTTTTTAAATATATATGTATTTTTTTTATAAATAATTCGGGTTATTCGGGTCAACCCGAAAACTGAACCGAATTTAAATTCTGTTTTCGGTTCGGTTTGGTTTTCGGGTTGACCCAAAAAAAATTTAACCGAACAAACCGAATAACCCGATAACCGAACCGATCAACACCCCTACACTAAGGAGCATTTTTTGGGCTTCAAGTATTTGGTTGGGCTTTCTGTGTCCAGTATTTAACACAAAAATGCTTGAGCCCGTTAGTGGGTTGTTTTGGTCCATTTGTGTCGTCTAGTACACGCGTCCATTTGAATTTTTATAATACATATCTACAACTATTTTCTCACACATATACATCGTCTCACACACAAAGACCGTCCCAGAATCTTCTCAAACACACAGACAGGCGATCAAAGCCGGGGTGTTCTTAGTGGAAAACCATGGCGCAAATTGCTTGAAAACAAAGTACAATCATTTTATGTAAGCACAAAAAAAGGTAATATTGCATTCTTTATACAACTTATTTGGGGGTTTTGTTAATTTCAGTTTTTTATAAATTTTAGTGGGTTTTATAAACTTTTGGGGTTTTTTTTGTAGTTCGTATGATTTGGTTTTCGATGTTGTTGCGGCTATGTAGTAACGTTTTAATATTCGGTTTTGCAGGTGAGATAGGTGAGAGCATTTGCATTAAGGGTTTGTCTAATTGTTAAAATCTAAGGTGTTGTTCGTTTAAGCTTATGTTTTGACTTGTGAGCTAATTTGCGTTGTCTTATATTTCATAAGTTCAATTTTCGTATAAGCATTTTTTAGCAAACTGTGAGGTCCGTAAGGGGATTTAGTATAGTATAATGAAAACTAAAAGGAAGTTGATTCATTAACCTGTTGTTTTGTTGGGTGCGAATGCGTACGCGGAACAAGTAAATACAACTGACATTGGTATTACCAAGTCTGATGCGGATATGGTTGTACATGTATGCGAAACTTCAGTCCCATTAGGTTTTAGCAACGCTTTGTCGTTAGGCGCGGATTCGGAAACTGATATTTTTTCATGTGATTTATTCTATAATTTGTCAATCTAGACCTTTAAACAATTGTTATTTACAGGTCTTTCTCACTTCGTTATTATATTGTAAATTTTGCATATATGATCACATTCATTTTGTTATTAAAATTTGGGTTGCATCTAACTTCCTTTTTGTTTGTTTAAGGCGAGTTCGTCTGCTGGTCCTTCGAACTGTAAGGTGGTTGAACACATTTTAGGAATGAAAAGGCTTAATTCATTCGACTGAGGCAGGCTAGAAGATGAAGGAGAGGAGAAAGATCTTCAGTGGGCTTCTAATGGTTATGGTATATTTTAGGGTTTTTTCCTAAGATTTCAATTTTCCATTTTTTCTATCTTTTTTTGGTAATAAAGTTTGGATTTTTGATTCAAAAGTGATTCTTGCAGCTTAGTGTAACACCCTCATTTTTGGATTGCGCAGTGGAAATTGCAATTGGGTGTTACTAAATACCACAATACACCAAGATAATAGAAAACGACCTAGATGAGACATTTTACAAACATGTGTTCCATTATTTAATCAGAGAAAATGCGTTTAGGCTCCCACAGGAATCGTAACCACAACCATTACAACATTTGAAAAATAATTGTTTCAAATTAAAGACATTGTTTTAAAACATATTAAAATATTGTTTTTGAAAGACAAGGAACACATAAGTAATCTTTCACCAAATCATCACACGCACGACACCACCACGCCATCGCTGCCTTCATCCTTGGTTACCTAGGATAAAACATGTTTAAAACGTCAACAAAATTATTGAGTGAAATTCATAGAGTTTAAAATAATCCATAAGAAATAATCTTTGAACACATAATTAGTTCTCGGGAAAACATTGCAATGAATACAATGTATAACATCTATTTTCTTTCACTCATTAAGCTTATGACACCGAACGTTAACAAACATATATCTTTTCATATGCCAAATTTCCCTAGAATAAGGTATTATTGTCATATACCTACTACTTCTAACTACAAAACGTTCGTTTGACAGGGTGTTCACAAGGATTCATACCCCGGACGGGGTTATCAAACCCAATAGATTTATTTTATGCATTAGCGTTCTCCTCACAAGGCAATTAACGGTTCATGAAATAAGGGACTTCGACAATAGCTACTTATGCGGAAACAATCTCATAATCGGGTCCAGCATACCATAAAATCATATGTGTTCGATTTTATAAAACAAACATGTATCCCCCTCGCGGGTTTATAAAACAATCAAAAGATTTAAAAAATGCGAGGCTATGAACTCACCTTAAACAAAAGATCCAATTCAATCAAATCAACAGGCGCAAATAACTTCACGTCTCAACCGCGACCTATATAATCTATAACATATATATGGGGCTAATTATGAGTGTATAAATATGATTTAGTGACTGGATGCCACCTCAACGATGACATGGCACACATAATTCAATAAATTTAATTAATTTTCGTTTTTAGATTTTTTAGAATTAGTATAAAAATTAAGTATAAGGCATGGTTTAAACTCATGACCTATTGTTAAGATCCAATCCGGTTTACCAAGTGAGCCAAGCCACCAATTGTGTTTTACTATGAAAAACAATAATGATATATTATAACATGAAGATATACTGCATATATAAGTTATAGACAAGATATACTCCATAATTAAATTTTAAGATATACTCAAATCATATCATCTGTATATCTTTACATATATCCTTTAGATGTTGCAACGCTGGAGGAGGCCGAAGGAATGGAGTTTTCATTTCTAGTTGTTATTGAATCAAGTGATGGACGTGTTCATATTACTTGCACATATAACAGGACCCAAATTAAGGTATGGTGTTATTATTTATAGTAATGAAGTTTTTGTTGGTTGTGGCTTATAAGTTTGATTAACTCTTTCTAATTTTTTGTTGTTGTTTTCGGCATGTTGTTCTTCAACCATAAACCCTAATACCATTCTTTGTTATCTTGACAAATGTTTTCATTATTGTTATTCATCATGAACCCTAATATTATTCGTATTCATCATTGTATGCAGGTTGGTCGTCTTCCATTGATTCTAAAACTACAGGTATGTCTTCCATTGTATGCTTTGTTTTGTTTATGTTAAGGATGAGCATATAGACCCGAATCCCGGAACCGTACCGGTTCCGTACCGAAACGGTACCGAATCCCAATACACGGTATGGGACTGGTACCATGATTCGAGTAAAAAAATCAGGACCACTAATTCGGTATGGGACCAGTACCAAATTGGGAAATTACCAAAAAAAGGAGAAAAAACACCGATTTCCCGGTACCGGTACCGGTACCCGAATCCCGTTCGGTACGGTACCGGTACCACGAATTTATGCTCGGGAAAAATCGGTACCACTAATTCGGTACGGGACCGATACCGTGCTCATCCCTAGTTTATGTTGTTTAAGTTATAATTTTGCAGGTTGTCTACGAAAGGTAGTATGTTTCTTCTTCATGTATTATATTTCTTTATTTTTCGATCATTGTTATTTATAAAGCTTACACTGTGGAAGGTACTACGTAATTCTTAATATTCATCTCGATCTTATAGTTTGATTTTATTTCCAAAGTGGTTCCTACGCTGATATAATGTTAATATCTTATATTAACGTAAACGCCACTCTTCCTTTTCTTTGCAGATGAAAGAAAAGACGCAACCGCAAACGTTATTCTATCTTCGTTGGAAAATTTAAATCTCCATTGAAAAGCTCATATTAGTTACTTTAAAGGTTTGTTTTCATATATTCTTTTAGTGTCATGAATTTATTTGTTGTACATCAATTACCAGTTTGTATAAAAAGATCTCCTTTAATATTTGCTTCATAGTGGTTTGCGGTTTCGTATCGTTATTATATTTTTTATGTTGTTCGTTGATTAAATATCTATGGATTTTTATTCACGTAGAACTATTGTTTTCCGGTCACATGATTTTTTAAGGTTTGATTATGTTTAAATGGTTTCTCATATTGAATTTGATCTTTGGAATAGTTTGCTGAAATCGCCTTTTATTTGCTTTTTCGAAATGGCTCTTCCTTGATGTTACTGACTTTAATAAAATTAGAAACTTGTCTCGCCCAACTGCGATTCCTTATACAGGTATACTTTGTGATTTATTTTGATCATTTGTTTATGTGTTAATCTGCTAACTGGAACATTTTGTTATTCACTCTATACAAGACATTTTGATTAGTAAGCATGTACATGTTCATCGTATAAATTTTAATGATATAAAAAATAGTAGGGACATGTGGAATACAGATTGTATGCTTTCTTCAAAAAACGTGCATGGTTATGAGTATTTTCATTCTAAAACTCATCAAAAATCCTTTGGTGATACGTTGAATGTTGTTTACAAGTACACAAGAATTTACACGATACGTTGTTTTCAGCAAACTTCTTTTTGGAACCATGCACATCAAAGCGTATGATTGGGTGGATGATGTTGCTTCAATGGCTACCCCTAAAGCATATTCATCAAAAGGTCAGTTCTTAACCACAATTAAATGTTTGTCATAGATGTTGAGTGAGGGTTCGGTTGACTTGAAATCAACTCAAAAGCATTGATTGTGGAGAAAACCATAAATAAATAGTGGAATCTAAAAAGAGTATAGATAACAGAAAGGCTGGTGCTAATGACATCCAACTGATCAAGTACGTAATGATTATTTATCTTTTGTTTGTGCTTATCGTTGCTTATGTTTTGGAAAAGAATTTTCCATTAGTTTTATTACATGTTGCTTCAGTCATCTTCGATACGACACGTGATGCTGTTGATGTCCTATTAATCCTTCTCTTCATTGATAATGGGAAATTCTTCCATTAATCAATTTCCTTCACGTCAGAAATATTTTCATTTGTTTAAATTTGTATTTATTATGTTATTAAAGTGCAATACAAATGTATACATTTATGCATTGATATGGTATCAAGTTTGTAAGATTAATTGGCATAAAAATGAATAAATTGCATTTGTTTGTTTGTGAATGCATGGGGTTAAAAGAAGCAAAAAAATTAAGAAAACTAAAAAACTCTCTCTACTTTGGCAAATTTCGGCCGCCATATGCCTCATCCAAATCTGTTCTAATTCTGCCTATCTAATTCATTTATTCTGATTATAGGATTAACGATTATTAAAGATCTGATTGGTTTGAGGTATATGGTTGTCTCTAGTGTTATATTATCCACTTAATCGCCATTAAAACCTTGCTGCGCATACGTTTTTGAACCCTAATCCTCTTCTCGGTATTGATTATACAGCCCCTAGTGTTCTTCATTAAGGATATTGTTAATCGTTTTCTAAGGGTTTAACGTGATTAATCATGATACGATTCCTATTTAGGGTTTCGTCTAGGTGTTGCGGGGTTTGATTGTGTGCTCTATCATTGAATTATCATTGATTCATCTTTTGATTTATCATTGATTTATCTATTACTGCTGCTGATTGGCTCGGTTTCCTGATTCATTAACGTAGAATGAAACCCTAAATATTTAGGGTTTGGTTTATTATCTGATTGAAGTGAACCCTAATTTCTAGGGTTTTATTATTGATCTTGTAAGCGATTTTATTTATAACTATCCGTAGGTTAAGAGAGTTGGAAGTTCAAGTTTGTTAGGGTATTCTTGTTCAAAAACCTTAGTTCTTGTTGTCTGATTTGTTTTAGAAGTCATACTATATGTTTTATGTAGTGGTTGCTAGAAGATAACCCTAATTATTTAGGGTTTGTTTCTGTTTCATCGCTTATGTGCAAAACATGGTATGTTTGATTTGTATTGGGGTGCAAGTGACCTGGTTAACCTTTTCTTGGATCGATCTTGATCAATCCAGGCTTAGGGTTTTGCTCGTGATTATCTTTCTAGGGTTTGTTGCGCGTTGTGGTGTTGTCGTGATCCTTGCATTTGGGATCTGGAAGTTACTTGTTTGCATCTAATGGCTGAGTGAAGTGTTTACATACATGTTAAAGATGATCTCAGTACATGCTGCTATTACGGGTAATTGAAGGCCAGGTTGCTGTGATTTTGGAGATTAGAACATGGTATTCTCTTGGGCAGTCTCTATGAAAGTTAGCCATGATGGCTATTTGGAAGGTCTTGGAAATCATATATGATTATGATGGTTTAAACTACAGTTTTATTTCCAAGATGATGAAGATTTAGAAGTTACGCCGGACGATGAGGCTCAAGTGAACGATTACAAGAGCATATGTTAATTTTTGTTTTCAATATGATCTCCGCATATTAGTTGTTAGGAAGTTTTTATTACTTTTTAGGTTAGTCATAATATTGGTGTATCTTTCTTATGTAGGGAGTTTGTTAGTAGCACGTAGTTGCTTGTAATTGTCCATTTGTGGACTGAGATAAGGGATTTCACCCTTATCCTTTTGTACTTTATAACAACCCAAGAATTTTCATCAACCTATTTTACTATGATCACAATTATATGGGGAAATTTTTCGCTTTATTACATTACTTGCATTGTCAATATCTTAGTATGTCATGTAACTTACATAACTAAAGTAGACGAGCTCACGCAACCTACCTATGTCATCCTATCTTTATATATGTCAAGCAAACATCATAACATGTCAAGTCAATATCATCATATTCTTTTTACACAGTACATTATTCCTATAATGTACCATTCGCAACGTTATATCAAAACGGACTTTAAACCGTTATCGTATACCTCTAAACCCTAATTTCATGAAGGGTTAATATCTAAACTGAATGTACAAGCTACAAAAGCATATGTATAAGTAATATAACATCTCATTTGAAATATAAACTCCCTCCAAGTCAAAGTACAAGTCCTTAAAAGCTCAATATACAAGTCATTAAGCATGATCTCTAAAATAGCCGTTCTACCTCCGTTTTACCTCCATTTTCCTAAAGAATCTTGTACAATTCATCAAGTACAAGTTACAAGCAAGTCATGCATTACTTTTTCAATCCATAATCATTCTCAATTCATGAATTCACAAGAAATCCAAGTTAAAAACCCTAACCCAAGCTAAATAGTAACCCGAGACCCGTTTATTGATTTTTATCCGTTTTAATCCTCAACCAACCCTCAAATAAGTTGTAATAACTTATTTTGCAATCATGTCAATCCTATTACATCATTATTTCATCATTACTTCATCATCTTATTTCATTTGTACGTAAAATGAATCCGAGGAACCCTAAACATACCTAAATGGATCATTTGACCCGTTTACTCGTTTCTAACCATTTTAATCCCGAACAATCAACCAAGAGCTATTGTAAACTCATAAAATGAATTTACAATTCATTATCTATCGTTATTTTAACAATGTACAAGGAATCGAAACCTAGAAAACCCTAATAATTTCAATGCAAGCCCTAAATAGACCCGCGGCTTAATCATTCCATTTTGACCCATTTTAGCTTAAACCACCAATCAAATTTCATTAATGATCATTAATACAAGGCCCAAGGTCAGTATTCTATCATCCTTGATCAAATGTACACGAATTATAAGCCTTGAAAGTCAAAGAAACCCTAATCGAACCTTTATGAACCCGCGGCATATCTTACCCATTTTTAACCCGTTTTAACCCAAACCACTTGCTAACTTTTGTTAATACTTTATATTACAACCCTTAAGAACATGTTTTAATCATCTCATGATCAATACTCACGAAATATAAACCCAAGAACTGAATTCGAACCCCATGATACTAAAACAGACCCGCAACCCATTCTTTGCATTTCTTACCCATTCTAAGGCCTTTCTTTGCAAAATAACTTGTCCACATGCATACTAAAGCAGCTTATGCAGCTGCTACTACAAATATCTTACCTCCTTTGGCCCCAAATGAGGCCACATCTCCCTTCTTTTGTCCAATACAGCCGCGGCAGCCAAAGGGAGTGTCCACACCATCATTTTAGCTTCCTAGACTTCCACATCTGATTTCCTAGCTTCAACACATCCCATACTAGCCTACACACATGTCTTAATCAGATTACAAGAGTTCCTTAACCCCTTTGCTTGAATTCGAGTATAAATAGAGGCATACATGTTTCATTCAAACTTGCACCACACCTTCTCCTTCTATAACCCAAGTGAGCAACCTTTCTCTGCTCTTTATGATCCTAGGATCATCTAAGAAGATCATACAAGCGAAGCTTTGAAGATTTGAAGCCCCGGGAACAAGATACAAGGCGTACGAGTGGAAATACTACCCGAAACGACCCATTTCCACCATTTTTGCTCCTTGAAGCTCAAACCCAGGTTCTAGATATTCTACTTCTGCTTCTACACTCTTATAATGTTCATATGATCCTAAATATACTCTTGTTAAAGTTTCATAACTCAATTCATGCTCATTTTCCATTTTGATCCAAAACCGTACACCCGAAACCCTAATTTCTCTCGCATCATTTCCAGCATTCGTATGTCTTGCTCGCTCAGCAGCGATAGCAGCATCGACACTTTCCTTAATCATTCATCAAACAACAGCTTGTGTCAAAGGTTCAGACTTTGGAGGCATGATTCTGTCACGTCACACAGAAAAGACAACTTGATAAGCATTCATAAAACATGATATACTCACACATGATACAATGAAAATCAATCATCAATCGCAGTCCACACAACATCAAGTAGTAATCAAAAGATACTCATTCATTATTCATCACAAAAGAGTTAATACATAGTTGCATTGTTTCATGAAATGATACAAATCGTTACAACCAATAGCATCAAGTCTACTAACTAAACTAAACTAAACTAAGAATCATGAGGAGATTCTCGCGACTTAGATGATGGACTCTTCTCATTTTTAATCAGAAGATCGATAGCCTCATTAGGTCTTTCTTCAAACACAGATCCCCTACGAATCATCTCTCGATAGACTCATGACCGAACTCTAGTCTATAGATGTCTCTCTACTCCGAGCTTCGTTCGTTCTGCATACGAAGAAGTGTGTTGCTAAACCTTGC
The DNA here is from genome assembly GCA_026074375.1 of Tanacetum coccineum. Classification (NCBI taxonomy): domain Eukaryota; kingdom Viridiplantae; phylum Streptophyta; class Magnoliopsida; order Asterales; family Asteraceae; genus Tanacetum; species Tanacetum coccineum. Next base: position 68,352 of record BQNB010003686.1, on the reverse strand, counting down.
TTCTTCCAGTTCCTTCTTTAACTTCTTACACTCGGCTTTTTCTTCAGCATTACTAAGCTTTCTAACCAGATTCTCCATTACAGCCATTCCTTCTTCCATACTAGATCGCACTTCATTACCCAAATCCAGAATTAGCTTACCATAATACTCGTCCTTTGCTTTTCCCTTCTTTTCGACCAATGCATGCGTCGTCTCGCGACCACACAGTAGTCTTGAAAGAGAAGTCATCCGACCAAAAAAAAGAATTGATGTCCCTCCTCATGAGACCAGGAAACAGACCATCACTGTCCTCTCAAAGGAAAGTGGCAGTAGACGACTCACCTACCTCATGGACACTAGCAGGAACAGTCTCATCCTCGGGCTTCAACCATGTCCTCAATCTCAACTACATCCTCAGGCTCTGTATCAGAAGCAGGCAGCGGAGGGTTAAAAGGATCCATCTCTTCATAAGGATATGTCTAACTGTCGGCATAAAAATTTATCATTTTCTTTGATGTCTATTTCCATATCATCATCTTCTTCTTGAGGTTCTTCTTCTTTCTTAAATTCTTCCTCTTTTGGGTCCTTGTCTTCATCTACTAAGACATGCTCGGGAATAGCAGGAACATCATCATGTTGATTCGGTTCAACTACGTGCAAATCATCCACATGATCGGGAGGAATTACGTTTACCATGATAATCTAGAAATATCATATAACACTTACTCAATAGCTTTCCAATAAGAATACTATTATCCAAAATAACAGTTCGCATAAGTGCGCAACAAATAAAAATTCATAATTTGTGACATTCTCGTCCCGTATATATCTCAAATATACTCCAAATATATATAATAATAAGTATTATATAATCACATGACATTCTATGCATACAACACATGCATAAATGTACCAATACATAACAATTTATGCATACAACACATGCATAAATATACCAATACATAACAATTTATGCATACAACACATGCATAAATATACCAATACGTAACAATTTATGCATACAACACATGCATAAATATACCAATACATAATAAATATGGGGGGGGGGGGGGGGGGGGGGGGGGGGGGGGGGGGGGCATACCAACAAAATGCATAAATATACCTTCCATCCTATATTTAAACCAATGGCAACGAGGAGTCTTGGCGTGCGTGTAGAAGCGTTAAAACGATTATAATCCAAGTTTTGAAAACAACTTAGTTCTCTATAACTAAGGGCTCTTGATACCACTCTATAACACCTCTAATTTTGGATTGCGCACCAAAAATTAGCAATTGCGTGTTACTAAATAGCATAAAACACCAAGATAATAGAAAACTACAAAATAAGACGTTAGACAACCATGTATTCCATTATTAGCAGATAAAAGTGCGTTTAGGTCCCACAAGAAATCGTAACCACCGTCTATTATAACATTGAAAGATAATTGTTTCAAATAAAAGACATTGTTTTAAAAGACATCAAGATGTTGTTTTTGAAAGACAAGGAACACACAAGTAGTGTTTCACAAAGTCACCACACGCACGACACCTCCACACCATCGTTGCCGTCATCCTTGGTTACGTGGGATATAACATGTTTAAAACGTCAACAAAACATTGAGTGAAATTCATAGAGTTTGTAAATAATCAATAAGTAATCATCTTTGAACACATAATTAGTTCTTGGGAAAACAATGCAACAAATGCAATGTATAGAAATCTCTTTTATTTCACGCATTAAGCTCATGACACCGAACGTTAACAATACATATGCCATTTCATATGTCAATTTTCCCCATAACAAGGAATTATTATCATATACCTACTACACTCTAACCACAAAATGTCTGTTTAACAGGGTGTTCACAAGGATCCATAACCCGGACGGGGTTGTCAAACCCAAAAGATCTATTTAATGCATTAGCGTTCACCTCGCAAGTCAATTAACGGTTCATGAAATAAGGGACTTCGACAATAGCTACTTATGCGGAAACATTCTCATAATTGGGTCCAGCATACCTTAAAATCATATGTGTTTGATTTATAAAACAAACATGTATCCCCCTTGCGAGTTTAAAACATTTAAAACAATTTAAAAGCGAGGCTATAAACTCACCTTAAGCAAAAGATTCCAAATCAATCAAATCAACAAGCGCAAATTACTTCACGTCTCAACCGCGACCTATATAATATATAACATATATATGGGGCTAATTATGAGTGTATAAATATGATTTAGTGACGGCACACTCTCTCATCACTCTTTTTCGATGTCACTCAACGATGACCATGGCCAACATAATTCAATAAATTTAATTAATTTTCGTTTTTAGATTTTTGCAGAATTAGTATAAAAATTAAGTATAAGGCATGGTTTGAACTCATGACCTATTGTTAAGATCCAATCCGGTTTACCAAGTGAGCCAAGCCACCAATTGTGTTTTACTATAAAAACAATAATGATATATTATAACATGAAGATATAGTGCATATATAAGTTATAGACAAGATATACTCCATAATTAAATTTTAAGATATACTCAGATCATATCATCTGTATATCTTTACATATATCCTTTAGATGTTGCAACGCTGGAGGAGGCCGAAGGAATGGAGTTTTCATTTCTAGCTGTTATTGAATCAAGTGATGGACGTGTTCATATTACTTGCACATATAACATGACCCAAATTAAGGTATGAATAGTAATGAAGTTTTTGTTGGTTGTGGCTTATAAGTTTGATGAACTCTTTCTAATTTTTATTTTTTTCAGCATGTTGTTCTTCAACCATAAACCCTAATACCATTCATTATTATCTCCCCCCCCCTGACAAATGTTTTCATTATTGTTATTCAGCATGAACCCTAATATTATTCGTATTCATCATTGTATGCAGGTTGGTCGTCTTCCATTGATCCTAAAACTACAAGTATGTCTTCCATTGTATGCTTTGTTTTGTTTATGTTAAGGATGAGCATTTAGACACGAATCCCGGTACCGAACCAGAACCGTACCAAAACGGTACCGAATCCCGGTACACGGTACGGGACCGGTACCATGATTCGAGTAAAAAAAATTAGGACCACTAATTCGGTACGGGACCGGTACCAAATCGGGAATTACAAGAAAAACCGAGAAAAATCGAGATTCTCTGTACGGTACCCGAATCCCGTTCGGTACGGTACCGGTACCACGAATTTATGCTCGGGAAAAAATCGGTACCACTAATTCGGTACGGGACCGGTACCGTGCTCATCCCTAGTTTATGTTGTTTAAGTTATAATTTTGCAGGTTGTCTACGAAAGGTAGTATGTTTCTTCTTCATGTATTATATTTCTTTATTTTTCGGTCATTGTTATTTATAAAGCTTACACTGTGGAAGGTACTACGTAATTCTTAATATTCATCTCGATCTTATAGTTTGATTTTATTTCCAAAGTGGTTCCTACGCTGATATAATGTTAATATCTTATATTAACGTAAACGCCACTCTTCCTTTTCTTTGCAGATGAAAGAAAAGACGCAACCGCAAACGTTATTCTATCTTCGTTGGAAAATTTAAATCTCCATTGAAAAGCTCATATTAGTTACTTTAAAGGTTTGTTTTCATATATTCTTTTAGTGTCATGAATTTATTTGTTGTACATCAATTACCAGTTTGTATAAAAAGATCTCCTTTAATATTTGCTTCATAGTGGTTTGCGGTTTTGTATCGCTATTATATATTTTATGTTGTTCGTTGATTAAATATCTATGGATTTTTTATTCAGTAGAAATTTGTTGTCGGTCAATGATTTTTAAGGTTTGATTATGTTTAAATGGCTTCTCATATTGAATTTGATCTTTGGAATAGTTTGCTGAAATCGCCTTTTATTTGCTTTTTCGAAATGGCTCTTCCTTGATGTTACTGACTTTAATAAAATTAGAAACTTGTCTCGCCCAATGCGATCCCTTTTAACAGGTATACTTTGTGATTTATTATGGTGGTCCTAGCAAAGATGTTAAAGATGGGGGATGATTGATCCGAGTTGTTTATTGTTCACTTTTGTGTGAGTTTTTAACAGAGCATGATATAGACTTGTGTGTGTGCTCATCATGGTTACAGTTAATACTCTGTTATTTTTTAGATTACATGGTATATTTTGACATTTTGTTTATGTGTTTAATTGCTAACTGGAACATTTTGTTATTCACTCTTACAAGACATTTTGAATAGTAAGCATGTACATGTTCATCGTTATAAATTTTGATGATATTAAAAAATTAATAGTGGGACATGTGGAATAAATGGATTGTATGCTTTCTTCAAAAACGTGCATGGTTATGAGTATTTTCATTCTAAAACTCGTCAAAAATCCTTTGGTGATACGTTGAATGTTGTTTACAAGTACACAAGAATTTACACGATACGTTGTTTCAGCAACATCTTTTTTGGAACCATCACATCAAGCGTATGATTGGTGTGATGATGTTGCTTCCATGGCTACCTAAAGCATATTCATCAAGGGCAGTTCTTAACCACAATTAAATGTTTGTAATAGTTGTTGAGTGAGGTTCGGTTGACTGAAATCCAACTCAAGAATTGATTGTGTAGAAAACCATAAATTAATAGTGAATTCTAAAAAGGTGTTTAGATAAACAGAAAGGCTGGTGTCTATATGACATCCAACATGATCAAAGTACGTAATGATTATTTTTTCTTTTGTTTGTGTTATCGTTGCTTATGTTTTGGAAAAAGAATTTTCCATTAGTTTTTATTAATGTTGCTTCAGGTCATCTTTCCGATACGACAGTGATGCTGTTGATGGTCTATTGAATCCTTCTCGTCATTGTTTATAATGGAAATTATTCCTTAATCAATTTCCTTCACGACAGAAATATTTTCCTTTGTTTAAAATTTTATTTATTATGTTATTAAGTGCAAAAAAAAAAAAAAAAAAAAAAAAAAAAACCCCCCCCCCCCCCCCCCCCCCCCCACAAAAAAAAAAAAAAAAAACCAAACCCCCCCCCAAATCAATGTATTAATTTATGCATTGGTATGGTATCAAGTTTGTAAGATTAATTGGCATAAAAATGAATAAATTGCATTTGTTTGTTTGTGAATGCAGGGGGTTAAGAGAAGCAAAAAAATTGAGAAAACTAAAAAACTCTATCTACTTTGGCAAAAATTTCCCGTCCGCCATATGCCTCTCCCTATTTTTGTTCTATTTGCCCTATCTAAATTCTGTTATTTGATTTTTGGATTAACGTTTATTAAAGATATGATTGTTGAGGTATTTGTTGTCTTTAGTGTTAATTTTATCCACTTAATCGCCATTAAAACCTTGCTGCGCATACGTTTTTGAACCCTAATCCTCTTCTCGGTATTGATTATACAGCCCCTAGTGTTCTTCATTAAGGATATTGTTAATCGTTTTCTAAGGGTTTAACGTGATTAATCATGATACGATTCCTATTTAGGGTTTCGTCTAGGTGTTGCGGGGTTTGATTGTGTGCTCTATCATTGAATTATCATTGATCATAATTGATTTTATCATTGATTTATTATGCTGCGTTGATTGGTTCGGTTTCCTGATTCGTTAACGTAGAATGAAACCTAATATTTTAGGTTTGGTTAATTATCTGATTGAAGTCGACCCTAATTTTCTAGGGTTTTATTATGATCTTGTAAAGCGGTTTTGTTTATACTATCTGTTGGTTAAGAGGGTTGGAAGTTCAAGTTTTGTTAGGGGATTTTAGTCAAAAAACACTTAGTTTCTTGTTTCTGATCTGTTTTAGAAGTCCATTCTATATGTTTTATTGTAGTGGTTGCTAGAAGATAACCCTAATTATTTAGGGTTTGTTTCTGTTTCATCGCTTATGTGCAAAACATGGTATGTTTGATTTGTATTGGGTGCAAGCGACCTGGTTAACCTTTTCTTGGATCGATCTTGATCAATCCAGGCTTAGGGTTTTGCTCGTGATTATCTTTCTAGGGTTTGATGCGCGTTGTGGTGTTGTCGTGATCCTTGCATTTGGGATCTGGAAGTTACTTGTTTGCATCTAATGGCTGAGTGAAGTGTTTACATACATGTTAAAGATGATCTCAGTACATGCTGCTATTACGGGAAGAAGGACTCGACCTCTAGCTTAGTGTCGAAAAATAATGTAAGCATTGGTATAAGGTTTTCTCCACCGAAAGGGAGCTTGTTGATTAGTGAAGTAACTCTCGAGTTGGATACTCGAGGAGTGGAGTAGGGCGAAGAGGAGCTTCGTGACCGAACCACTATAAATCATCGTGTCGGTTTGCATTTTCTTTTACCTTTCTCTTTACTTATTTCTTTACATTTATCGCTTTACTATTACACTTGCATTGTGCTTATGAGTGTGTGAATTGTTGTCTATGTTGTGTTAGTCATGGTTGTATAGCTCTTTGTAGTAAACATTGTGAGTGTGGATATATTGGTAGAATATGCACTAGTTATTGTAAATCCATTATCGACACATCTTATATTGCGTCAAACTTGATTGGTGATTTGATACAAATAATCTAGTCCGAAAACCTCTTCTGGAGGCGATCTCTTTAAATGTTGCTCTAGTTTTTAAAACAAATAGTTTTTAAAATAGAGTACGATCCATGTATCAAATTACCCATGAACGGGGACTAAATATGGAAAGTGTTTTGTTGTTTGATTCGTACTAGTTTTGTTATTAAATATACTTCGTATACTAGCTTGAAGGAAATTTTTTCTCAAAAGAACTTGGAAGTGTCAACTTATGTTTGTCTAAGTCGTAAGAGTAGAAATGATGTCTAAAACACGAAATTTATGTGCTGGAACAACTTTTTAAAGTCTTATGTTCTACAGTTAAGTTATTAAATGATTTTAAACAAAAAACGTGTTTTGGGGTCACTGGTGGCGGTCCCATAAATGTTCGGGTGGCCCCCAAATATATCTGGGGGCAGTCACCTTTATGGGGGCCGCCTGTCTGTTTCGTCAGTTTTTGGCAAACTTTGAAAAATCATATAAAATCAACCGTAAGTCCGTAGAAGTCGTGTCACCCGCCATTTCAAAGATAATTGAGTCTACTTTCTAAAGAAACTTCCAAGATTTCATTCTTAAATTAAATAAGTCAGAAATGCAAAATACTACATAGTGGTCAAAACTTTATGTTTTGTTTTGACGTAAAATTTATAGTTTATTTTTTCTTTCAAGCCAAGCATTTCTAGTCAATGTATCTTTGAAAAACGGTACATTTATATTTTCAAAACATTGATCTTGATTAATTTTTAAAATAGGGAGGAAATTATTTTATTTACGAATAAAATCAAGCTAAGTATACATCATTGTATTTAATACACAAAATGACGACGAATATCTTTATGTGCATGCTAAATGATTATGTGTATTTACTTGTATCGTATTTTTGTTAATAGATATTATTAAGTGAGCATTGCTACTTGTAATTGAGCTACTTATTTATCTAAATACACATGCCATGTACACTATTTATTTGTTAATAGTTTTTCGGATTATGCCTAATAGGAATTACGTTAGATCTCTTGCGTTAAGTTGCAAAATTGTGTGTGCACTCCATATAGGCATAGATTACTATATTTACAAGTGTTACATAAACATCTTGTAGATCATTTTGAGTGTAGTAACCCATTTAGAAATGAGAGTTAAATAGTTTGTCAAGTGTGTGGAAAAATAATGTCCTAAGATCATATTTTAAACTGTCACTAAAATAATTCCAACACATCACTCTCTTCCAACAAGAAGTCTAACTTTTCCATCATCTTGCTGTGGTTGACCTGGGTTGTTTAAAAACAAAATAATAAAAGATTGTAATAATACATTGGTAATTAAGTAAAAGAAAATGTATTTTTAAACTTTGCTTGTGCTTGCATTGTTCTAACACACACACATAATTATATTCTTTTTATAAACATATAGTGTTTTACAAAATATGTGTAGTGTATTAAAATGGTTAGAAAAATCATTCATATACCAATAAAATATCAAAAACTATACATACTATGCATAACAACAAATAGTTTTTCGCACACGCAAAATATATGACAATCTTGAAATAAGAAATTAACTTGTCATTATTCATCAACCTCACACTTATAACTAGTCTTAGGATTAGTGGAACACACTATGAAAATATTTATTTGTCTTCTTTTAAAAGAGTGTTCGTGAGGGTCTAGAAAGATTTCGAATATATACATCTCATTATCAAGAACTATGAATTGATGGTTATTATCGAATCTAATTGACAAGTTTTCAAGTATGGACGAGAAATCGGATTCTTATTTGTCTAGCTTTAAGATTATATCAAAATATAACAAGAGATATTATCTTAAACCTACATACTCAATCACACTCGATTGATATGAAAATAACGACATCTCTTTCCAAGACAATAAGAATATGCATCGGATCATAACTCACACTTGTGTAGATGATGTCATATTGAGTATACTTGTCCAATAGTTGTGTTCCAAATATTTGGCAAATATATGCATAAAATACACAATGAAGTAGGATTGACGACTTGAATGTTTTGTCCAAAATATTCAAGTACTTTTACCTTGCAATGCAATTGGTAAAGTTGTCATCTCCCGAAAAGCCTAACAACAGCCAAATACACAACATATTACTTTGCACAAAACAATTCAAAAGCAACATAAAAAACTCAAAAACTCAAACTATCTTCTTATCAAAACTCTCTCTTACTTTACCAAATAAGCATAATATTTCTTCCTCACCAAATGAGAACCCTTTAACCATCTAAGGTTAAGATTAGGAAGAATTGAACATATTGCACAAACCATTATCGTGCTTTCTTTTAATAAGTGATCGTAAAAGGATTTTGAATATGAAGATGATTATTATTCAAACGATAATCAATCTCATCATTCAATCTAATTACAAAATTAGAATATGAACATAAAATCGAGACTATGATTTTTCTAGATCATGGAAATATCAATCAAATGACCATAGATATTTTTCCGAGTCTACATGTTTAAACCACTCGGTTATTCTAATGAAAATCACAGAAGATCGATTGTAAGACAACAAGATTAGTCATCAAATTGCAATTTACACTTGCAATGACGATGTTTCATTGGGTCTAAAGTGTTCAAATGTTGTGTTATTAGCTATGGTCAAATTATACATGCTAAACTTAACACACTCTAAGTAGGATTGACGACTTATGAATTTCCATCAGGAAACTCATAAGTACTCCAACTTGATAAGCAAGACTTGGATGTCATTTCTAAAAACTCAAACCGAGAACCCTTATAACTTATATAAGTTTCTCTTAATAACCTAATATCAACACCATCTCCCAAATAATGGAAAAATGATCCTTGCCTAAATTTGGCACCTCCACGGATCGATGGACCTTTCGTCCTAAATTCATATAGATCCGCCCTATGGCATTAGATTTAAACATCTTCCTCTTGTCAAATCTCTTGCTTAAAAGTCTAACATAGATGTAACTAAACTTTAGTTAATCATCATTATTTCTACAAAGAAACAAACACAAGATCTATTGAGGTAAATAACCTTAATTGGATTTCTTTCATAAAAGACATGCAAAGGTGCATTCTTTGAACACCCTCAATATAGAGCATTACACATGCCACTTAAGCAATACTCCTAAGGTCCAGATGACTCATTCATTTCTATAAATACAACAGCTTGCTTCTCTCCGAAATCCAACCATAGAATCCACTACCTCTTGATTAGGATTATGTAAACCGAAATACAGTACGTTATATAGTCATAGTAGGAGGCTTGGTATGGAAGACAATACAAAATTGTATCTTTGCTATACTTCATTAGCAAATATATAATTCTAATTGTGTCCCTATAACATGATAATGACTACTGGAGAATCTATTGCACTAGAAATTCAATTTGACCTAATGGTTGAATTGCTTCCAAGAGTGAAGTTGGGTTCGTGGTATAACCCGTAAAAATGGTCGTGTTTTAGCAATGAATTGAGCACTCACTAGTGATAGATCTCAAATTGTATATCCTCTACTTTGATAAATGGCTTCTTTTTAAACATGCCTAATGATAGTCTACATCGATAGACTTTGTATTTCATTAGGAGTGCACACTAAGCAAGTAAAAATTAGGTTTCCCCTTAGTCAATCTAGACTACATGCATTTCACATATGTGTTTTGAAATTTCAAGATGATAATGTGCTCCCACGTAATGCAATTATATCTTTTCATGTTTATCTTAATGCTCAACGTTAATTTGCTTAGCTATTGAATGCATGTTTGTTGTAAAAGCGTTTGCCTTTTTCTAGCAATTTAGATAAAATATCTCTTTGTTCATCTAAATAACACATGCTCCTAAGTGCTAAATGCTAACATGCTTTACATGATGATTACATTTAAAATTATCATGTTTTTGGTTTGTGTCGGTCTTACATGACTTCACATATTAATTATGCACCTACACTATGAGGTTGATGAAGGACAAATAAGGTTTAGATGTCATACAGTCCTTTACACATTAATCTTGTTGATATTGGTTGATACAAGCATAAGATAAACTTGCATGCTATATATGTATGACTTTACATCTATTTGAATATATTTTCTCACACTATAATATCTTTCTTTGCGTCCGGGTCACAAATCTAAAAAGTCAAAAGAGTCGCAAAATGGTATTAAATCTCTTAGAGTCTTCACTCACACACTCCTTTGATCATCATCTTACTTTCTTCCAAATCATCTACTCTTTTGTCAAGAAAAGGTTATATACAAATCTAACGCTCTTCCAAGTAGGTTTGACAACTTAAATATTTTATCCGAAATATTCAAGTATCTTTAACTTACGACCGCAAACGTTAAATGTCATATCCGAAAATCCCTATTCAAGCCTTTTAACAACATAAGTTAAAATGCTCTCCTTTTCTCTTCGACGAAACATTCTTTCTCTTTGACGAAAACATTTTTTCTCTTCAAAGAAAACATTCTTTTCTCTTAGACGAAAACATTCTTTCTCTTCGACGAAACATTCTGTCTCTTCAACGAAAATATCCTCTCTCTCCGATGAAAACATTTTTTATTATTCGACGAAAACATTATCTCTCTTTGACGAAAACACTCTTTGTCTTTCGATCACACATCTTCCTTCTCACTAATACAGAGTCAACTACGCCTCATTTAAAACCATAAAGATGGCTAATCTCTTTCCTCCACTATTTCCCTTCCATCTTTAAACCAATCCGTATACCTCGTTGTGTGATTGTTAACTGAACATTCGTAATGCTCAAGAAGAGCTACATAACTTTTTGAGTGTAGTTTATCGTACGCTAACAACCATCCGTCTTGACATTGTCAAGCTCATCGTCTCTATCTTCGTTTGTTTTCTTCTTTATTATTATTATTATTATTATTATTATTATTATTACTTTATATATTTGTCGCTGTCCTAAACCACAACCGATGATACGTCACCATTTCCTTCAGGACAATGTCCAAAAGGAAACATCTCCATCGAAAAGGTTGCGTCTGAAGATAACATCGCCGACATTCTTTCTTTACCCTTCAAGCGCGAATCGCTAAATTATCTTCATCAAGGTTTAGGAATGATGGAACACATTTCATAAATCGTTCTCTTCTTTTATTCTAGTCTCAATTCTAGTTCGTGTTCCATTTCGTGTCATGACAACTTAACTACTTCATCTGAAGTACTTTAAGTATTTTTAATTAGCGAAATACAAATTAAAATGTCACTCTTTTTGAAAAATTCATCAATTTCCCCAAACATCCCTCCTGTTGGCGGTCTGGCGCCCCAAGATCAATACTTGAGCAGCCCCTAATATATCTGGGACCGCGAGCAGGCATAGCTTGAATACCATTCATTTTTTTTCAAAACCTAACGACTTCCTCTCTTCAGTTACGAGTTAAACGTCTACTCCACACCCAAACCAATACCAAGTCTCTCTATAGATCAATGGGTCATATACCTCATATCCTAGACAACTCATAAGCATCATGCTTAATGTTTTTTAAAAGGAGTCAAGTGAATTTATAATGAAATGCGTCTCATTATCAAAAACACATATTTCTTAAAAATCGAATTGACTTTTCAATCCATCACATACACTCACAATAAATTCCATCACATACAAAAATTGGTCCTCACGTTCTCGTAAACACCTTTTCCACTTTCTAAAATAGTCTTCCTCATTTCTGATAGTTCCGCACTCACTTCTAATAGTCTTTTTTAATTCCGACGTTTCTTCTCCACTTCAAAATCTAAAACGTTCCTTTTCACATTCTAAGAGTCTCCTCATCTACTAACGTTCTCCTTCTCACTTCTAATACGTTTACATCTTCTCTCTTTTCAATAGTCTTGTTTACTATTAGAATTCCTCATATATCCCTTACAACTTAATTTTATTTTATCCAAATTTTTTAAGTAATTTACGGAAATTGCAAATGATGTCACTCCTTCCAAAACTTTTTACTTTTTAAAAAGGTGAAGAACATAAAGAAGATATTCAATCTTCAAGGTTATTGAGTCACCCACAATTTGTTGAGTTCTCTTCTATTCATCCCTCCATGAAGAACTCTACCACAACCCCACCTACTCATTTCACATACCCAACTTTTGTTTGCTCCCAAAAATTAACACAACCAACAAAACACTAAACAAACCTTTGAATTTCCAACTTCCAACCACATGGCCACCCGGACCTTTGTATCAATAGGAATCACACTTGCACATCACAATTGTTGTATTGCAAATGAATATCAATCTTTTTTTTCTGGACATACCGTCTCTCGTCAAACCATTACGTTCCTCCATTATGGTCTCCTCTATCCTCTCCCTACTTTTTTCGGCTCTATGGAATCAATTTCATCATTCACGATCCAATAGCATATCGACTCCATCCTCATCTTATTTTTTCTTTTTAATCCTTTAATACTCTCCTCTCCTCCTCTTCTCTCCTCTATATATATATATATATATATATATATATATAATATATATACATATATATGCGTGTGGTGTGTGTGGAGAGAGAGTGTGTGTGTGGTGTTGTACTATTTTTTTTATTTGTTGGAGATTTTTTGGGTACGTGTTGCTTTTTGACGGGAGTGTGGTGTGGTGTGGTGTACTTTTTTTTTTTGTGCAGGTCTTTTTGCCAATTATATATTTGAGATAGTGGGAGTGTAAGTGTCAACCAACAAATAACTAACCTCATTACTCTGTTTATTATTAAAAGTTTGATATCAAATGTATTAGTTACTTTAAACAGTACGTCTCAATAAGTTTTCTTTATAATTGTCATCATTTAAATTATTATAAGCACACAGTACTAATAAACGCAGAACAGAAGTTGCATTATAATTCTAGTTTTCCTAAATGCATCTAAAAGTGTCATACATTAGAATCATAACACCTAAAAGTGCATGTCTAGTTTCCCAATAATATCTTGCTATATATATATATATATATATATATATATATATATATGTGTGTGTGTGTGTGTGTGTGTGTGTGCACTTGTCTACTAACTTTGTTTTGTAGCACACATCGATATCTTGATTCCTAAGTCCCCTGGTAGCAAAGGGGAGCTTACACCGTGGGGTGGGGGGCTACTTACAAGCGTCCTACTCATTTAGATTACATTCATCAAACATATTGAGTTCTGATGGAAATTCATTTGATCTATGGATCCGCTAGAGTCACTTTTCAAGGAATGTAATTATCATAAGGATGCAATAAGCAAAGGGGAGCTCGAAGATATGTGGATAAATAGCATGGAGTTGGTTAAACCGTGATGATAGAAGACTTTACTAGGATGATGCAAGCTCACCTTTATAGGAAGATAGGATTAGGGATTGTCAAATACGATGAAGGCTCATCATACTCGACGATACCCTCACCTCCTCTACTTCAAAGTCCACCCTCAATCCTTGAGGCCTCTTCTCATACCTCAACTGTAATATTTGAAGTACCTACTTTCTTTCATACATTCTTCTCATCTATCACGACCTCCTCTAAATTATCCAAGTAGCACAAAACCGCCTCAACCTTGTTTCTCACGTTTTCTTCTCATTCCTACAACCTATATAGCTGGATCACCCTCCTTTTCCTCATTCCTTCAACCTACACACTCGAAGTACCTACCTTTTTCTATTCCCTACTTCTCACCTCTCATGACCTTTTCTAAACTATCCAAAGAGATACGCAATCACCCTTACCTTTACTTCTTATATCTTCTCCTCATATCTCAAACCTATATACTCGAAGCACCTAAATTCTTTTCATTCCTCAAACGTATATACCCGGAGCACATACCTCTTCCCATATCTTCTTCTCAAACCTCTAACCTATATGCTCCATCCATTATCCACATAATACATTTTTGCTTCGACAAAAGGGGGAGAAGAGAGTGTAAACGAGTAACTTTTAAACTTTACTATGTGTTATAGTTTACATAGTTTGTCATCATCAAAAAGGGGGAGATTGTTAGTGCAAATATTACGATATTTAATCTATACGATCTCTTTATGTTTTGATGATGACAAACATGTAACTTGTAATACGTAACGTAAAGTGCGCAAGTTACTCGTAATCACAAATCATCAATGCATACACGTATCAACATCTCTTGACGTCTCAAGTATGCATCAAGACGGACATTGGTTTACACCCGACGTAAATCTCATAAGACAAGTTTGTCACTACAAAAAGACAAATACAGGAGCGTCTGTCGGGGCAGTCTCTTAATTCGGTCGGTGGCCCCCTTAATTATTTGGCGGCCCCCTTATATATCTGGGACCGCCGTTTCCTGACAGGCTGTTTTTCAGCTCCTATAAATAGTGGGTCACCTCCAACTATTTTCACAACCCTTTTGCACGAATTTCTCTCAGTTCTTTCTCTCTCTATATCTCACTAAATCTCTCTAAATCTTTGATCATTTAACTTGTTTAATCTTGTTTAAATGTGATCCAATCTTCTACTCTTTTTCTTCGATTCGCCTCAAGAGCAAGAGTAAAACTTCGATCATCTTCAAGATCCGAAGTTATGTAGTCTAGTTAGTCAATTTGTAACATTTGTTACATATAGATCGAGTCCATGTCTTCCAATCTTTAGTAGTGTGTAACAACGGGCATTTTTCGAAATTTTAAATGACTATTTACCCTTTGAACTTTTATTGACTTGACTTGACTTTTTAACTTTTTAACTTTTGAACTTTTATTGTCACATAAAAATGATTATCGCGCAACCGGTAATTTTTCGGAACATATTTAAATAATAAATCATATTTATCATTACATATCTCTCATGTGTAAATTTATTTTTACTTATTTGACTGAAAATCGAAAGTATTATTTAATTCCTAAGTTGACTTATCAAAAACGACCCGCTAAATCACGTTTTCACGACTCGAACTCTAAAGAATTTTGATGTAAAACGACATTCCGGACAACTTTTTAGTTTTGCCCGAGACCCGAAAACAAGCAGAAAATGACTGAAATACCCTCGCAAAATTTTAGAAACAAGAACAACGCATACCGACACAAAAATAATTAAATTATATTTAATTATCACTTTTTATTAAATAAAAATATTTAATAAATTATTTATCATTTATTCGAAAAAAAAAAAAAAAAAATCAAAACGTTTGCTAAAAACGCAAATAACATGACCATAGTCTCAAGAAGTACTTTATTAAAAAGATAACTTAGAAATAAGTACCCGAAATTTTTCAGCCGAGCATTAAAAGTAGTAGCATCCCCCAACATTTTTCCTTAATCGCAACTTTTTAACAGAAAAAAAGTATCAAAATAGTTGTTGGTGTCTCCATCCTAGCTTCTTATTCTCGATGCCATCAACACTATTTAAATCACATAACTAAAAACTATGAGTGCCAGAAGAGAGCTGTGTGCTCTAGGTAATAAATCTGAGCATGTGGTGGTGTAGCTATTGATGTGGCTATGTCATGTGATGCTAAAGCTTTTGGAAAGAATAACATAAACATCAAAACACATGAATAAGTAACACAAAGACATAAGGTAATTGCATAGGATTTAGAACATACGTGCACGCTTCACTTTCTCTTCAACTTTATTAGAACATACAAGTACCCTTCCAAAAACACATGTGCACTCTTTCAAGAAAATATGTGTACTCATCCGCGAACATACATGTACGTTGTGCACGCTCTCGTCAAATTCATTATAACATATGTGTTTGTATATGGCTTTTTCTTATAGCCCAATAAAAGAAATACATGCAACCCCAAATATTCCAATTCCTTATTCAGTTTCCATATTTCCATATCATATATTGACAAATAATGATTTAATATCATAAATCTATGTATGCAAAGTACAACAAACAACAATCTTACGATCGGTTGTCACTATTCTTTCCTACCACCTAAGAAATGGGTTTCAAAGGCCACCTAAGAAGCTGTTGGTAGAAAAATAGGAATAGAAAAGATTACTTCATTGACACAACGCTGCCAAAATCTTCATTAGTGTACATGTAAGTGTAAGACTTAATATAAACTTCTACAAAACATAACAAGCTAAATAGGGGTGGCGGCGTTTCACAAATCTCAGAAAGAAGCAAATTGGAACTGAAAGAAGCATTATCACCTATAAAACAACACAATATGATATGGATTATGAGGGAGAGACTGATGGCGGATCTAGTGGTGGGCCCAACTCGAGGTTAAGAAAAAGAACTACAATCGATGGTCATTCACACAATTAAGAAAAATCGAATCCAAACCACTTACTTTGCAGATCTCGAATTGTTATGACTTCGAACCAAAGTTATTTCGCGACATGCTACGACGTGGTCAAACTTTCTGGTCAAACTTGGTCAACTCAAAACCCATTAAAATGACATTTTTGACATAATCCAACTATCAAAACATGTTTAACTAGCCCATGTAATTATACCAAAACCATCAAACTGTGATCAACAATCAAATACATTTTCGATAATTTCTGCACTTGAATCTTATAGCACATAACATATAACACGTAATATAACCAATTTAATCAATACAAAAACATAACTAGAATGCTCACAATGCTATAAGAAAAACCAAGGAGTAAATTGCATAAATCGTCCTTAAAGTTTGGCCAAATTGCATGTTTCGTCCTAAACGTTACGAAAGTGCCCAAGTATGGTTCCCCTTTGTTGCTTGAGTTCGGACGAGCACCCAAAACCAACAACCAAAACCTTTTTCAACTAAACATCTTGCCAATAACACCAATCTAGCAATACTAAACACCCCTTTAAGATCAAAATCACAAGAACTTGATCCAAAATCTAACTTCTTCAAAACTCAATGCATGTAGAATTTTTAATATTGGGATTTATAAGCCTCGATACAAGGATTAATATTTTGTAAACGGATTTTAATGCATGTTGGAAATCAACCGGAAATGGTGGTGGTGGTGCTATGGCCGGTCGAACAAGAGAGAGGAGAGGACAAAGAGAGTAATTTTTTTCTAAAAGGTTATAAGTGTGTGTGCGAGTTCTATTTATAGGAAATAAGTTTAACCATTTGACACATTTAACCCTTCTTCCTTTAAGTCCTTTTAAAACTAGTACAAAGCGTTATTTCTTTTATTTAAAATCAGCCAAAAACTTGAGTCACACCACGTTCGTAAATATTTTAAATCCGTCCCACTAATTTACTTTAAAACATTTAATTAAACGTTAAATCACGTAAAACACGACTTTTAAACATGCTTTTTACAAAAACTCGGGGAAAACCATAAAATATAAAAATAATATAATCACGCTCTCGGAGCGACAACATAAGTTTTTCAAACCTTCACGGATGCTAAAACGAAATTTACACCAAACATTATAAAGCATAAACGACTATAATCAATTACGTAGAAAAATAATTATCATAGCTCGGGATAAACGTTGACCTGAAACTCGGGTTGTTACAAATACAACTCTTTGAGTTGCAAGAATTGTGGAATGAAAGGTCCTACCATTGACAAATGTTTTGAGATTATTGGGTATCCAAATGGCTTTAAAAAGAATCAAAATGGGAAAAGTTTTTCTAATTATAAAGGGAATTCTAGTAATAATGTTGATGTTTAGAAAAACTCCTTTGGAATGCCCTTTACAAGTGATCAAATTGCTAAGCTGATGAGTCTGATAGGAGACAAACCTGGTAATGGGATTCAAGCCAATATGGCAGGTATCCGTGTTCTTTTTTCAATGCCAATGTTTTCTTTAACAATAATTTCAATAAGTTCTTTAATGCCAACATTAAAGCTAATGGGGTTAGTTATAACTTTGGATGTATTATAGACTCAGAAGAAAACCAACACATTACTTCTAGTAACATAGTACTATTTGATGTGTTGGTTATACCTAAGTACTGTGTCAGCCTATTGTCTGTCAATAAGATGGTCAGGGAGAGCAAATTGTATGTTGGATTTGATGAGTATGATTGTATAATTCAAGATTTAAAAAAGAAGAATATTTCAGGGACTAGTAGTGAGGCTGGAGGCCTTTATGTATTTAATACTGAATGTAAGGCCACATAATTTAAAAGTAACAAAGTTTTTTATTTACCAAAGCCCGTGAAACAGATATATAATCTCGAATGAAAACGGATACGGAAAGTCAAAGGGATACAATACAAGTACAAAGGATATCACAATTCCTGATCAGGATACAAATATAAGGTAAGACAAATCATAAGCTCAAAATATAGTGTAAGGTAAGATGAATCAGCGAATCAAATTAAGTTAGTTCAATCACCAAAGCCAAATATATCATAGTAAACCATGGAGTGCGAGCTGCAAAATGTGAAAGACGAGGATTGCCACCATACATCAGTCACCAAATATCCAAAATATCATAAGGTCATAATTCCATCGAATACAAAAACTAAATCTAGGGTGCATTCATATCGACCTTAAAAACAAAATAATAATCTTCCTAATTCGCATTATATATCAAATGGGGGACGCTATGAGAAATCACTCACTCAACATGAGTCATGCAAAGGTGCGATCAATGACAGGCATGTTACCTTCATGGCTAGGAAAACAAATAATGGCTTGGTTCTCAAACTGAGGTTCAAGCAAAGTCATATCAAGTTCATTTCAAAGGGATCATAGCAACGTTCCATTTGCAAAGGTTCAAATATCAAAGGTTCAAATATCAAAGGTTCAAATATCAAAGGTAGCATAGCAGGGTTCAAATGGAACATACTAACAGATCATATAAGAAAGCCAAAATAAAAGGCTCAGAGCAAATGTAGCAAGTCAAATGAGAAATCAAAGATAAAGAGAAACATGTCATGAGAAACCTTAACGAAAAGGTCAGAATATCTGTACCTTATTTGACGCAAAAGCAAATCAAAGAAAACACCCACAGGAATATCAAAAATCACTCCCTCTGACCGACACTAAAGAAATGATCATTTGATTACCAAAACCACATTCATTTAAGTTATACTTTCTATTTTTAGAAACTTTCTATTTTTAGTAACTTTCCATTTTTAGTAACTTTCCATTTTTAGTAACTTTCCATAATTAGTAACTTTCCATAATTAGTAACTTTCCATTTTTAGTAACTTTCTATTTTTAGTAAGTTTCCAAAATTAGTAATATTCATCATTTGAGATTCTATTCAGTATTTTAAATAGATTAGGGACTTAATATGCCAACCTTACAAGTTTACGGTTAAATATGACAACTTTCCATATTTTAGGGTTTAATATGCAAAATCAATAATTTTCAAGGTTAAAAGTGTAAATATCAAAGTTTCACATTTTATTTAGATTATACCTTCCATTTTCTGTATTTACAAGTCAAACCCTTAATTTTACATAGTTTACATATTTAGTCCTTTTGGTTTATTAATTACTTAAACATTATCTTTAATTATCCATAATTACAAAACAAGCCCTTATAGATTCAAATGTGACAAAATCATACTTTATACATTAAATACTAACCAAACCTTATACTTTTCAGAATTTACAATTTCATTCCCTCCATTTTAATTAATTACTTTCTAATTACTTATTATATGTAATTAACCATTTTAAATCCAAAATAATATCAAAATGACATTTTATACCCCCAACTTATTTTATACATAATATAATAAATATAATAACATGTCTAAAATAGACCTCATAGTTTCAGAATTTACAAAACAAGTCCTTATACTTTTAAATGGGAATTCGGCTAACAAATTAATTCACAAAACCCCAAATAAATTTTTCCCAATCACAAACATAATTATTTCCTAATCATTGGCATTAACTGTTCCTGGAAAAATTATCAAAACCCTAACCCTAATTTTATTCTTTCCTTTTTCCTTATTTTCGAAAATTGGCAAACAATGATAAATCTCCAATAATTATTCGAATCACTTATAAATTTTTACAACAATTTTTCTGAGTTATATGTGATATGAAAAACTTTATAAAAATATAAAATAAATTTTACAAATGTTATTTGTGCCGATTTCATTTTCATTTCTAAATTAGGGTTTCCAATATGATTTAATTTATAAAATCAAAATAAAATGCATGAACATTTTTCCCAGGTATATAACGAATTAATATGATGAAACATGAGTTAAAAAATTACCTTTTAGGATCCTTAGTGATTTTATGAATTTATGAACCCGATAGAGCTTTTCGAACCCAAAATAATGACCAAAATCGAACCAATCACTCCAAAAACTTCCCACTATTTTTCCCACACTCCTTAACCTTCAAATAACCTTAGAAAAATCGTGCAAGCCCTGGAAAAATTCTATTCCACCACTTTTAGTTTTTTTTAGGGTTTTGGTATTTCTTGTTTTTAGGATAAATCAAATAAAAATGCATAACAAATATAATAGGGTATTTTGCCGAATTTTTGGGCTTCTAAATATATTAAAATCAGATTTTTAAGATTGCATAATTTATTTTATAATATCCTAATTTATTTAATTTAATTTGTAAAGTATAAATAATTAAATATACTTAATTTCGGCATAATAATTATACATAAATATTAATTCTTTTTCTTACATAATATAAAGTATTTTAATCTTACATAATTTTCATAATTGTCACATGTTTTATTTTTATAATTTTTAACATTTAAATGAATTTATTTAAGCTTTTATGTACTTTTCTTACATTAGGGGTATTTTGGTAATTTTACACTTATTGAGATTTTTAGGTTTTACAACAACATTAAAGCTAATGGGGTTAGTTATAACTTTGGATGGATTATAGACTCAGAAGAAAACCAACACATTACTTCTAGTAACATATTACTATTTGATGTGTTGGTTATACCTAAGTACTGGGTCAGCCTATTGTCTGCCAATAAGCTGGTCAGGGATAGCAAATTGCATGTTGGATTTGATGAGTATGATTATATAATTCAAGATTTAAAAAAGGAGAATATTTTGGGGACTAGTAGTGAGGCTGGAGGCCTTTATGTATTTAATACTGAATGTAAGGCCACATAATTTAAAAGTAACAAAGTTTTTTATGCTCTAATGTTTCTAAAGGCATTTGGCATAACACACTTGGTCATCCCTCTGACCAAGTCATGTCTGTTCTTATAAATAGACTGAGTATTAGAAAACCAACTTATGCCATACCTTGTGAAGTTTGTCATCATGCCAAACAAGTAAGCGAACCATTTCCCCTAAGTGAACATAAGTCTGATTCTCTAGGGGATCTTATTCACCTTGATCTTTGAGGACCCTATAAAGTCACAACTAGAGATAGGTTGATATTTCCTAACTATAGTTGATGACTATTCTAAGGGAGTGTAGGTTTATTTGCTAAAACCTAAAGACGAAGTGTATGATCATTTTGTCAAATTTATTAAACTCATTGCCACTCAATTTTCTAAAGTTGTAAAAGTTATAAGGTCTGACAATGGAATAGAATTTGTTAATAATAAAATGACTGATTTCTTAAATAATAGTGGTATAATTCATCAAACAAGTTGCTTATTTATCATTTGAAGTAGAAAGATAATAAATGTTATTTACCCCCCCTAAAGCAAATGGGTTGCTGAAGGAAAACACAGACATCTGATAAATGTTGCTAGAAGTCTGATGTTTTAGGGGGGAATACCTTTATGTTTTTAGTCTGAATGCATTATAACTGCTACATATTTGATGTATAGGCTACCCTCTTCCTTGTTAAATGGGAAATCACCTTTTTATAAATTGTATGGTAGGGAACCATCTCTCTCTCACCTAAGAAGCTTTCTGTGTTTTGGTAAAATTTTAAATGAAGATGACAAATTTTCACAAAGATAAAAAAATGTCTCCTAATTGGTTTTTCTAGTATAAAAAAGGCTTACAGACTGTCGAGTCTTGAGAACAGGAGTATTTTCTATTCTAGGGATATAAAGTTCTATGAAACCATTTTCCCTTATAAGATGAGTTCAAAAAAAGACAAGTGCCTTGTTAAAAATAGTTCTGAGATAAAAATGTTTTCTAAAAATGATGATGCAACTAGTCATAAAACATTTTTTGATGACTTTCAAACTGATATTCAAGCTTCAAATCCCAATGATGATGGGGGAGAGCCATCTGGTATCAACATTGGTTCTGAATCTGACTCAGATGATACTGCAAATGAGATAATGATCAAGAATCAATGCAGATGGGTGAAGAAGACTTCTCTAAGGGTAATAAGTTTGAAAATTTTGAGGTTCCCAATCTCTTGTTTAAAACTGGGGAGAGTACTAGGGAGAGTAATACTCTTAGAAGGTCTAGCAGACAATTAAAATTATCTCTAAAACTTAATGATTATGTGCTTAATAGTATAACTAGGTATGGCCTTGATCATACTTGGTTATCTACTAAGAATTATGGTTTTATTGCTAATGTTAATAAGATCTTTGAACCCAAATCTTGTGAGGAGGCTGCTTTTGATAAGAATTAGGTTCAAGCCATGAATGAAGAAATGAATGCTTTGTATGAAAACAATACTTGGGATCATGTTGAGCTTCCTAGAAATAGGAGAGCTATAGGATCAAAATGGGTTTATAAAACAAAGATCAAGTCCACTGGTGAAATTGATAGATATAAAGCTAGGCTTGTTGCCAAGGGGTTTACCAAAAAGAGTGCATAAACTATGAAGAGACCTTTAGTCCTATTGTAAAAATGGGAACTGTTAGATGTTTGATTATTTTAGCTATTCAAAATGGTTGGTGTTTGTTTCAACTGGATGTTAACAATGCTTTTTATTTGGCAATCTTGATGAAGATGTGTATATGTTACCTCCACCAGGTTTTTTTGATAAAAATAAAACAAGAGTTTGTAAATTAAAAAAGTCTTTATATGGTCTAAAACAGGATCCTAAACAATAGAATAATAGATTGTCTGAGGCCTTAATTGAAACTGGCTTTAAACAAAGTGGACATGATCATTCTTTATATACTAAAGAGTCTGGTGGTGGTCTCATTGCCTTATTTGTCTATGTTGATGATATTTTCTTAACTGGTAACAATATTTATGAAATCAACAATGTTAAAACGGTTTTGAGTAGTAAATTCAAGAGTAAAGATCTTGGTGAACTTAAATACTTTCTTGGTATTGAGGTGTTAAAAACTGATAAGGGTAGTTTGTGCTTGTCCCAAAGAAAATACTATCTAGAGTTATTGCATGATTATGGTTTATTGGCATGTAAGCCTGTATATACTCCTTTGTTTGAAAACATTATCATAGCACATAAAGAGAAAGAAGGAGACAAGTTCCTTAAGAATGTAACAAACTACCAAAGACTTGTAGGGAAACTGATATACTTAACTCTTACAAGGCCGGATATCTCTTACTCTGTGCATTGTCTTAGTCAACATATGCATGCTCCCCTCCAGTCTTATATGGACCTTGGTTTAAGGGTTATAAGGTATCTCAAAGGTGCTCTAGGATGAGGTATTGATTTTTGAGAAATTTGATCATATGTCCTTAAAGGTATATGCTGACTCAGACTAGGCCAAGTGTCATGTGACTAGGAGATCAGTCTCAAGATATTGTGTGGTTTATAATGGTTGTTTAGTTTCCTAGAAAAGCAAAAAGTAGGCTACCTTGTCCAAATCTTCTGCTAAAGCATAATATAGGTCAATGGCAGCTGTTACTTGTGAGTTGATGTAGATTGTGAATATCCTAAAGGATTTAAAGGTAACAAACTTATTGCCAGTTGAGTTGTTTTGTGATAATAGTGTAGCAATTCAGATTGCTGCAAATCCTATAATGCACGAGAAAACTAAACACTTTGCTTTGGATGTTCATATAGTTAGAGAAAAAGTTGCTTTAGGTTTAATAAAAATTGCAAAAATTGATTATGAGAATTAGACTGCAGATATTTTTTTACTAAAGCTTTGGGATTTCCCCAACATAGTTTCTTAATGAAAAAATTACCCCTTCTAAATCTATATACAAAATCAGTTTGAGGGGGGATGTTGGAATATCAAACTTATTTTGCTGAGTGTAAACTACAGGGACTAATTATGTAATTATCCCATAGTAGTTTACACTAGTTCTAACATTTGGCTGTGTTTAGTCTTGTCATCTTTCATCAGGGGCTAAAGTGGAAATATGGAGTCTGTAAATTGATCATCCCTAGCTCTGGATCAAATACATGTTTTTTCTCTCAAGCAATCATTTAATCTCTCTCAATGTTTTGTTCTTAAAGATCCTTGTTTAAGTTTTAATTTAGTGATTGTAATTGTTTGATTATAAACGTGTGTGTGTGTAAGTTATTGTATTCTTGAGTAACACCCAGTTGGCGATTACTCTTTTTCATTGTAATTGTTCTACATAGCACTCGTTTGAGGACTATCTTTATGTATTCGTTATTAATAATAAAGGGGTGGTTGGTTGAATATATCATGGGTATTAATTTTTACAACCATAAAGTAAACCCATTATGTAAGTAGTTAAGGAAAGGAACAAGCTCTTTAGATAATGTAATTAAGTAAGTGTATGAAACTGCCTTTGTGCAGGCTTGCTAGACTTAGTATCGCTACATTATGAAGCGCGACCATTACCTTGAGACTATGAACTAATGAAGACTTGATGAGGTTACATGTAGTCAGCGACTCTGTATCTTCATTGTTACCATTTGGTTTATGATGTTTAATGATACATGTAAACAAGGAACCAACAAAACAAAACGGGTGAGTCACTCCGTCTTTGACTTTCAATATGATGGAGACCTGAGATATCTTTCAAGTGATGGTTAAGACTATTAAGGCTGAAAGAAGACAGTTTGTTATAAAACTGTTGGGAATTATATTGATTTGATGATACAAAACAATGAAACAAAAGGAAAACAAGGATCAAAGTTGACAATAAGTAATTCTACAAAAGATGAAGGATTCTAAAAGATCTCGAGGAGAGTTATATTGAATACCAAAAAAAGGTTGGATACTAAGGGACTCATCCACACCATCCATCTAAAAAAAATCAATGGTTGTAATTAAAAGCATTTAATTATTTCACCAATTTTTTAAAATTTAAATATCTCTTAAACCGTTAATCGTTAAGTAAAAAAAATATACCATCACGACGAGCATTTAATTATCTTTCAATAGATATCCACTTTGATATACTTCTGACAAAGAAAACTTATTAAACGTTTTATATACACGACCATAACAACAAATTTATCCCCGTTTAAATCAGAGTATTCAGATTATTCACCTAGTCTTTTTTACTTATATTCACCTTTATTTTCGTGTGGTTTATCACGTTATATACGAGAGAAAAGTGTTTTTTTTCGTTTTTTCCGTTTTTCACGTTGTTTCTAATCTCGTTTATTTTTCGCGTTGTAGAAAATTGCATTAAAAATCAGTATATAGATATACTCTAAAATCATAAATGATTTACACTAAAATTAAAAAACAGTATATGACATAAACAAAATATCATATATTACATAACACAATCATATATGAATTAACACTAACATCATAAGATGATTTTAAAGTAAAATCTAAATAGTCATATATTGATTCTCAAGGCTAAGTTTCAATGAGAAAAAGTCAAAAAAATGTGAAAAAAACGGAATTTTTTTTTGTCGAAAGTATATCAAAGTGAGAAAACGTGGAAAAAGGTGAAAAAACCGTGAAAAAATGTGAAAAAAACGTGAAAAAAACGTGACAAAAATGTGAAAAAAACGTGAAAAAAGTGAAAAAAATTTGAATTTTTTTTTTGTCGAAAGTATATCAAAGTGGATATCTATAGAAAGATAATTAAATGCTCATCGTGATGGTATATTTTTTTCGCTTGACGATTAACGGTTTGAGAGATATTAAGATTTGAAAAAAAAGGTTGAAAATAATTTTTGGTTTAATCTTATCCAATGGATAAAATGAAGAAACAAATGGAAAACAAAAGGATCAAAATCGACATTATAGAATTCTACAAGATGTAGGAGTACATGAAGATTTTAAAAGATTTGGTCAATGATATGAAGATAAATATTAGGAAGATTTGTTTCCTAATACAATTATGTTTCCTTTGTAAGTCTTATGGACTCTATTATATAAAGAGATCCTTAGACATAGTTTTAGGTATGAGAGTCGTGTAAGTGCAAAAGTGTAAACGTATGTGTACACACGTCTAAAAGATGTAGCCGCCTAGCTAGATTGGTTTAGCCTTAAGGATCGTTGACCCTGTTATAGTTAGATAACTGTTCTACTATTGATCAAGTAGAATTGGGGCTTGTATGTGAAAAACCTTGTTAAAATAAGAATGATTCTTTGTTGAATATTCTGCCTTTGTTATTATTAATCCTAGCTTAGTTCTAAACAAACTAGAGCTTAAACAATCTAGAACCTATCACGTTCTTTAGGTTCTATCAATTGGTATGAGAGCCTGGTGGCTCCTTATATAGGTTCTATCAGGTGGTATCAGAACCTAGTGGCTCTTGATCTAGGATTCTACAAGGTTCTTATGGATGATTTTATGAATGTAAATGGCGTGAATGAATTAAATTAGGGTGTTTTCAAAACCTTAATTTGATGAAGTCATAAAGAATCAGCAAGTTGAATGTAAATTAAGGTGTTTTCAAAACCCTAATTCGATGAAGTCATAAAGAAGTAGTAGGTTGTTGACATAAATGATGTTTTAAAACCCTAAGTCATGTTATTATCAAAAAGCTAAGATAGGGACGTATGAATCATTTAGGGGAAGCACATCAGCAAGAAGATTGCAAGATAAACCCTAATTGACAAATTGTCTTGATAATTTATGAGTTGTCTTGATAATCCCTAATTGATGTTCGTACTTATGGAACTAAACCCTAGCTATAAGCGTTCGTGCTTTAATTATCTTTAACATTAAGGGCTAGCAAAAGATCGTGTGAAGGAGTTTTATGATTCATGAATGTCGTTAAGGCTTACTAGTTTAAAGTAACTCTACTGGTGGTTTAAGAAGAAGTCGACTGAAGTTACATTGTTACAAAGTCACCCTACTAGTAGACAAAGATTATTCGACTGAGGTTACTTGTTCACAGAAGGTTAGTACTGCCAACGATTATTAAAGCTGCTTCACGTTTATTAATACTGCTTGAATTCGAACCAAGTGTATTTGTTATTGCTGCTAAAGGAAGTTTATGCCAGTTGATAATTTATGTTGCTCGTTATGGATTAGTGCTGCCCATTGCATATTAATGCTACTTGTTTACACATTAGTGCTGCCAAGGAATGTGAATTAATGCTGTTAGTATTAGCAGTTACAACTGCTTGGGATCAAACACATGTTTAGGGTTTGCTCAATGAAGATATTACAGTTGCTTTTTGATGTTTGTTCGTCCCTAAAGAGATTTTGCAATGGTGATTTGATCTAGCCAACTTAGGTTCTGGTATGGTTACAAACTCATGATTCTTTTAATGTGTTTTAGTACTTATGGATAGAGTTCTTTGAATGATGATCATGTGTTCATAACTGATGTTAAATCATGAGGGTGTTATTTGTATCAGTTGGTTATTCAAGCTGGTATGTTAATACTACTGAGTTTTTTAGTTAAACAGTACTACTATATAAAATATACAACCATATTAAATGTTAAAACTGTAGAAAGATTTTAAAACAGTTTCAACTCACCAGTTTCACCGATGATCTACAAGGTAGTGGCAGTGTGGGATATCTCAGATAGAACAGAATGACACACGGCTTTGGTTTAAATGTTCTTAAACATTTAAAAGGCTTGTATTTTTGGATTAATTGGATTAATTGGTTACGGAGATGATTGTTTATTACTTATTTGACGATGAAGTGGAATTACTTGGGTACGTGTTCTTATCATATCTTAAACGGCTAGCAACGTTTAAAGATAACTTGTTCATGCTTATACGGTGTTGATGAAGACTTGCAAAATCTAGCAATGTGTGATTTATCTTATGGTGCTCAATGCTCACATTTGCTATCACTTAAAAGAGTTACGTTATAGTGCTCATTATCTCATTGAAGATGAGGATTTTGTCAAGAGATTGAGGTCTAATCATAATTAGCAGTATGAGTTTAGAGTCACGTAAATAGTACAAGATATAAGACACAAGTTTGGGTTATTCTACTTTAGCATTAAATCTGTAATGCTAAGTTTTCTCCATCAGTAATCATTACAAAAAGCCTACAGAATTTGAAGATTCAAGAGATGGTTAACATATTGGTTTCAGGGGAAGCTTATTGACAAAGTGTTTAACCATCAGGAAATATTCATGCACTACTTGAGAATAAGGTTTTCATTACTACTGTTAGTCATTATTACTACTGCTAGTTTAAGTTTCTATTGCTTAAATTCATTTTTTCTTATTGTGCATAATGGTGGGTAATTTAAGTCATTGGAAGGCTGGATTGGTAGTGTGATATATTGTTTATAGTTTGAAAGATCCAAGTTTCATATCTTCACAAGAACCCTATTGGATTATTACAAAAAGGGGAAGAAGATTACAGGGATATGATTTGCAACTTATTAAATGTGGTGGCATGGAGATTTTGATTTAAGGGGAAGATTGTTTCATTCATGGAAGATCAAGATGTTTGTTTTGTAATAATCAAATAGGGGAAGATTGTTGGGAATTATATTGATTTGATGATACAAAATAATGATACAAAACAATGAAACAAAAGGAAAACAAGGATCAAAGTTGACAATAAGGAATTCTACAAAAGATGGAGGATTCTAAAAGATCTCCTTAAAAGATTTGGTCAATGATATAAAGATAAATATTAGGAAGATTTGTTTCCTAATACAATTATATTTCCTTTGTAAGTCTTATAGACTCTATTATATAAAGAGATCCTTAGACATAGTTTTAGGTATGAGAGTCGTGTAAGTGTAAAAGTGTAAACGTATGTGTACACACATCTAAAAGATGTATACGCCTAGCTAGATTGGTTTAGCCTCAAGGATCGTTGATCCTTTTTATAGTTAGATAACAGTTCTACTATTGATCAAGTAGAATTGGGGCTTGTATGTGAAAAACCTTGTTAAAATAACAATGATTCTTTGTTGAATATTATGCCTTTGTTATTATTAATCCTAGATTAGTTCTAAACAAACTAGAGCTTAAACGATCTAGAACCTATCACGTTCTTTTGGTTTATCAATTGGTATCAGAGCCCGGTGGCTCTTGATATAGGTTCTATCAAAAACTATGTCTATTCTGTTTCTTAAGTTCTTTCACTATCTTATCTTCTTTGTCTTCTTTGTTGTCTTTTTTTAGTTTCGAAACCTCGTTGTTGTTTATATTGGTCGAGTCACCTTTGATGTGGATTCCTTTTAGAGATTACAGGGGAAGGTAGTTCCTCGGGTTCACTTTCTAACTTTTCCAACTGCTGTTTTGAGACGAAAAGAAAATTCAAATTTAATATGCTTGTGAGAAAACAATCATTGTTTACCGCGTTTCCAAGAGATGAAAACTGCTATGTATAATCAAATTTGGGTCATATATTGGGTAAAAACTCGTCGAGCTATCGGCTACTTCTCAAGCATGGATGATTAAAGCTCGTCGAGCTATCAAGCCAAGCTTATGCCCTGTCAAGATTGAGCTCAGATTGACTCAATTACACCTCCAAGATACACTTATTTGATTAATTTATTAGTTAAGTATGATTTTATACTTAAAAAAATTTGATAATTACTAATATAATTTGTTAAATACTCAAACATAAGTCAGAAGGAACACACAAAACAAGTAATTTCTAAGACCTTGGCAAATGTTGTAAGGTGTCCTAAAATTTTAAAAGAGACATGTCTCAAAACTCATTGGTTGAAAATTTCTGGAATGACTCGAAAAAAGTTCATAAATAGCCATGGTAATATCAGTTACACCATGTACATTAGAGCAAAAAAGACTGACTTTTTAGGTCGGGTAGCCTATGTATCCTTCTCCATATACTCGTTTGTTGGCAAAACCTTAAAACCTTAAACAACTTATTGTATTGTCAACTAGAACACCTTAAGGTGTGTTTGTTTTTGCTTATATGTCCGGCTTATGGCTTATTTGGTTTTGGGCTTATGTTTCATAAGTTCACTTTTTGTGGCTTATTTTGAAACTTTTTGGCTTATAATAATTTTTCTAACTATATCGTAATGAACTTATATAAGGTGAAAAGTTTCAAAATAAGCCACAAAACGTGAGCTTATGAAACATAAGCCCAAAAACCAAAGTGAGTGTTAACAGACTTGGGGAAGCGATAATGAACCAAAAGATTACATTGTATTAACTTGATTTAAATTAACAAAGATTACAGAAGGTACATATAAGCCTTGCTTAGCTTCAAGGCTAAGCTAGGTTAACTAATGGGCTTGATCCTTATTACTAACTCTAATATCTAAGTGGGCCTAAACTAAACTAACCTAATACGAGCCTAAAAAACACACTGCTAGTTCTAACATCCCCCCTCAAGCTGGACATACCCAACTTGTTACAATTATAAAACCCAAAAACATTAAAGCCTATAAAAAGGATAAGCAAAAGTCTTCCACGAAGCAATGATCCAATTCTTCAACAAATACAAAACTAATCGACCTCACTTGAGAACGAACCAAACTACGAAGCAACCTAATGGTCTCAACTAACACACAAATTTAGAAAGACCGAAGCAACCACCGAGTCTCAACTAACAAAAAGTTCCAAAAGACAAAGCAGCCTGTCTTGACAGGTCTCAGCTAACCAAAAAATCCCAACCGACGAAGCAACATGTAGCGCATGTCTCAACTAACCAAAAAATCCTAAAAAACGAAGCAACGTGAAGAAAGGTCTCAACTAACCATAAAACAAAGCAACCTAAGACATGTCTCAAATAACAAAGCAACCTGAAACAGGTCTCAACTAACAAAGCAACCTAAAGTAGGTCTCGACTAACGAAGCAACCTGAAACAGGTCTCAACTAACAAGTCAACCTAAAACAGGTCTCAATTAACGAAGCAACCTGAACAGGTCTCAACTAACCTGAATTTCTAAATGACAAAGCAACATGTCTTGACAGGTCTTAGCTAACCATAAAACAAAGCAACCAAAACAGACATGTTCGGGTCTCAACTAACCATAAGACAAAGCAACCGAACAGACATGTTTGGGTTTCAGCTAATCAGAATTTCCAAATGACGAAGCAACCTGTCTTGACATGTCTTAGCTAACCAAAAGACGAAGCAACCTAGAACTTGCTATGTCTCAACTCACATGAAGAAACAAAGCAACCTGAACTACTTTGGTCTCAACTAATCACAATATACAAAAACGAAGAAACAAACCGGTCTCGACTAACTATAACTCTATTCGAGTCCAAATCCCACAAAAATATGAGTATGCTGGTGATGATGTAGACTTTATAACTTAGCTTGGTATATCTATTTGAGACCACAGTGATGAGTACTATGAATTTAGATGGAGTAACTTATTTAAATTGGTAAATTTCTAGGATTACACCTAAAAAGCCTATATATATATATATATGTTGTTTTATTAACTAACCACATCGGTTAGTTAACCCCCATATAAACCCTTTGTTTACTCTCTTTTTAAGAGTAAGATACCCCTAAAAAAACCAATAGAGACAATCCTTTAAGAGTAAATGGGAATGTAAAAAGTAGGCAAACTCTTGTATTTTTACTACCATCGTAATTATTCATACGTCTAAAGAATGAAGAATTATAGAAGAAAATATCCGGAGTTATAATGATCGTGAAGATGGTGAAATTACACCAAGATTCATAGTGTATTCATTTAAAAAAATCGAAAAAGTTAAAAAATTCCTATAAAAAAGGAGGAAAGAATGAAGATAGTCGGTTCGCTAAGACTTAAACCAATGATATTATTTGAAGGATCGATTATTCGTTAATATGTATTATAAATCAATGATGTAAAGTTTTGTATAAAGTGGTAGATATCGCCACTTGTCTTGTAAAAGTATGTATAGTATGGATGAATGGGAAGTTAACTGTTATGGCAACACTAACTTAAGGTTGTTTTTGATCTATGATTGAGACGCTTATGTATATAGTTGTCTCTTTATCATGGTAACGGTCGGGAAAGTATCTAGCAACTTGTGCCTTATTTGTTTTCGAGTTAATCTATTTGCTTTGTATTTTTATTTAACAACAATTATTTCCCTTTCCTAATCTCTAACCCTTAGGTCTTATTTGAATGTGGATGTGAGCAATCACATATGTTTATTCCGTTGTTACGGCCATGTATGTGTGATATTGTCCGCCTTGTTGGTATATTACTTTTTGGTGAAAGATTAGAAGATCCATACCCTATATAACTACTAGTCCTATTCTTTAGCTTATTCGAGTTAAGGTTTGAATGCAGTCATATGTGTCTATCCTATCGTTATGGATGTGTATGTATGGTCTTTGTCACCTTTGCTGGAATATTGGTATTGATATAGATTCGAAAGACTGATTAAAACCCTTATAATCCTTTTAAACCTAATTTACCTCTATAAACTTGTTACTCCTTAGCTCTAGTGGTGGAGATGTGTATCCTTGCCAAGCTTATGATATAATACTTGTCATGACCGAGCAATTGAGTGAATTAGTTACATGTTACCACATAGATTAGTTGAGTGATTTGAGTGTTTTCATCTTCCTATTTTGTGAGGTGTTTGGTTGTGTACTAGTGATTAAACAAATAAATGCTTAACAGAAAAATCCTTAGGGATATATTTTTTTAAAATTTCTAAAGGCTAGTTGAGGACAAGTAGGATTCAAGTGGAGGGATATTTGATGACATCAAATAACGTCACTTTTATAGCATCATTTATCTCATATAAATTACCCATTTTATATAATTATTACAAGAATTATTATTTAATAGTTTATATTTGAGAATTGTAGTAATTATGGAGTACTTGGTGAAGATTAGCTAAATAGCACGCATGTTGGAGCTTAAACAAAGAAATACGAAGAAACTGACTCTGACATTCTATACGCTGTATCCATCAAGGAAGATACGGCGTATCTGTGCCTGCCATTCACAAGAAACCACAAATAATAAAGATTAATTCGCCGTATCCAGAAGACTTCTATACTCCTCATTTAAAATATAGTATATGAAGATTCTGAAAGATATCAAACGTATTCCCTACTCCAAGAAACCTCCAATACGCCATATTGATCTCAACCAATATGGTGTATCAACCAAATTCCAGACAGTATAAAGAGAAAACCTAAAAATGGGTTTTCAGTGTGCTTGATCATATTTTTGATACCTTAGACACAAAATTTGATTTTCAGAAGATAAGAAGAGCAGAAGAAATCAAGCAAAGCTATTAATTCCATAGAAAACACCTTGTAATCTCCTATACTCTAGTAATTGTTCAATTTTTGGTGTCATTCGTTTAACTCGGTTAGTTTACCTTGGTTGAATTATTACTCTTGTATTGATCACAATGATTAAGGGCTATTACCCTTGGGTATTAGCCATGGTTATGAAGATTTAAATGTTTGGTTTGTTTATATCGATTGCTTAATTTATCGTTGATTGCTTATTTATGTTAATCAATTTATACTTGTTTACGTGCTTTTGTATGCGACCTATTACTCAACTGGATCTAGTGATACCGACCAAGTTAGCTAGATGTCAGGATGTCTGTCCATATTGATTTATATATCTAGAATCATAGGATCACAAATATTGACCTATCTTTGCCTTTAGATTAGTGAGCTTAGTTAGACCGGTAGGTGACCTTGGGATCAACGAGTACATTCATATTTAATTGGTGAGGACTTGAACAGTAGACTACTAGTATATAAATTGTCATTAAGCAGTAAGTGGGTAAAGTCTCCATGAGCTAGGGTTTAGCAAGATCACCATTGCTTTAATCTCTAAGATAGATTATAATCAGCAAATAGGATGCTTTATATGGATGTGTTTAATTGTGACAGAATTCTACGTGTCTAGGTTTTAGGAAGAAGTACCACCTAAATCTTGGAATGATATGCCGCCTCGAGATAAGCATTTATTGCACTAAATAAACAAACCAATGTTTTAATTGGATTAATCATGCTTAATATAATTTTCTTATATTTGGCTAGACCGCTCTTCTATCTTTTGTCTATCTACCTGCGTGTGTTGTTGTGTCTTGAATTGATCTAAGTTACCACCAAACCCGTGTGAGTCTTTCTGGCTGAACCCCCCCTTATCTATTAGAATTAGGTTTAACATAGTTTTAGCATAGGTTTAACTTAGAATAGAATTAACATAGTTTAAATTAACTTAGTTTGTTAACCAAAATATTGATAGAATAAAAGATTAGTTCTCGCTCTTAGTAATTGACACCCTACTTACAAACGAAACTACATCTAATCGGGTACACTGCCCGTTAAAATGTTGTTTTAGGTAAAGTTAGCAAAATATAAATTTAAAACTTGAACAATCTAAAATAACACCCTCACAATGACACATCATTGGTGTTCTAGTGAATGGAATGATTACAATCGAGACAACTATCGATCAAACACCGATGAAAAACCCTATGACGATCAAAGACAATTGAACAATTTCACGAAAGCTCAACAATTGACAAAGGATTTTGTCAAGGAAAAATTCAAGGACCTCAAAACCCAGATCAAAGGAGTAGCCAAAAACCATCAAGCCTCAATCCAAAATCTAGAAGCTAAATTTGACAGATTAGCTGACAAGCAATTTGCTCGACCCTCTGGATTTCTTCCCAATAACATTTAACC
The DNA here is from genome assembly GCA_026074375.1 of Tanacetum coccineum. Classification (NCBI taxonomy): domain Eukaryota; kingdom Viridiplantae; phylum Streptophyta; class Magnoliopsida; order Asterales; family Asteraceae; genus Tanacetum; species Tanacetum coccineum. The sequence continues at coordinate 33,165 of BQNB010003686.1, read as the reverse complement.
AAACCTTCAAGGTAACTCATCTAAACCATACCAACCACCACAGGCTCAAAACGAGCATGTGAATACCGTATTTACATGAAGTGGTAAAACCTATGACCCACCGGTTAACCCAAATGACCAATCTAACAATGCTGAAACTGCTATCAACTTTGATAGTGATGATGAAGATGAGGAACCTACGTCTCAGCCTAAAACTCAAACACAAAAACCAATCAAAGAGATTCCAACACCCAAACCATATAAACCAAAAATCCTATATCCTCAATGCCTTCAAAAAGAGAAAATAGAAGCCCAATATGGAAAATTCCTCGACATGTTTTGAGCCGTTCGAATTAATGTTCCTCTTGTTTATGTTTTAGCCAGAATGCCGAACTATGGAAAATTTCTCAAGGAACTCGTGAGAAAAAAAACATAAACTTGAATAAATTTTAGCCGCTTTCATGAGCGATGAAAGTTCCGCTACGACCAAAATAAAGTTCCACCTAAGCTTGGAGATTCGGGAAGTTTTCTTATTCCATGTAACTTCAACAAAGCTTTGTCTTGCAATGCTCTAGCCAACCTTGGTGCTAGCATTAATCTCATGCCGTATTCCTTATACGCTAAACTCTCTCTCGAAACTCTCAAACCCACTAAGATGAGCGTAAGATTAGCAGATCGATCATTCTAATATCCTGTTAGGATAGCTAAAAATATTCTCGTAGAAGTTGGTAAGTTCACCTTCCCAGTAGATTTTTTTATTTTCAAAATGGAAGAAGACAGTAAAGTTTCCCTTATCTTAGGAAGACCTTTTCTGCACACTGCCAATGCAATAATTCGACTCTGCGATGAAACACTCTTACTTAAATGATGATACATGTTTCAGTATTGATTTCATCAATTAAATCTTAGAAGAAGATTTTGATGCTCTTTTCGACGAGGGAAGTGGAGTCCTCCATTCCATCGAAGGAACTATTCTCAAAGAAAAACTCTTTGTTGAATTCGATGAATTCGTGGCGATGATTGCCGATGAAAATTTTGAATCTGAGTCTGAAGAAGAAGAACTAAAATTCAAAAAAATCACCTTAAACACTGATTACAAAATCAAAATATCTCTCGAAGAACCTCCTTCGGTTCTTGAACTGAAACCTCTTCCTGATAACTTGGAATATGTATTCTTAGAAGAACCATCTTTTCTTCCTGTGATCATATCCTCTCACCATTCTGAACAAAACAAAAGCAAGTTAGTATCTGTTCTTAAAAGACACAAGCAAGCCTTTACATGGAAAATAATAGATGTTCCTAGGATCTGCCCATCTTTCTGTAAACATAAGATACATATTTTAGATGACAAAAAGCCAGTTTTCCAAAAACAAAGAAGATTAAATCCGAACATGCAAGAAGTTGTTAAAAAAGAAATCGTGCAACTCCTGGATACATGTATCATTTATCCAATCACTGATAGTCCTTGTGTAAGCCCCATTCACTGTGTACCAAAGAAAGGCGGTGTTACAGTAGTCACAAACGAAAAAGATGAACTTGTCCCAACAAGAACCATCACGGGTTGGCAAGTATGCATCGATTATCATAAACTCAATGAAGCAACCACAAAGGACCACTTTCCTTTGCCATTCATAGATCAAATGTTAGAAAGACTGGCAAGAAATAAATACTTCTGTTTCCTTGATGCTTTTTCTAGATATTTTCAAATACCAATTAATCCTATGGACTAAGAAAAAACAACGTTTACATGACCTTTCGGTATATACGCTTACAGGCGAATGCCTTTCGGTTTATGTAATGCTCTAGCTACGTTTTAAAGGTGCATGCTGGCTATCTTTCATGACACGATTGAAGAATCTGTAGAAATATTCATTGACGACCTATTTGAAAACCTCAATAAAATGCTTCAACGTTGCAAAGATGCACATCTTGTCCTTAACTGGGAAAAATGTCACTTTATGGTTAAAGAAGGAATTGTGCTTGGACACAAGGTATCCGGAGCTGGCCTTGAAGTTGACAAAGCAAAGATCAACATAATCTCTAAACTTCCGCTCCCTACTAATATAAAAGGTATTAGAAGTTTTCTAGGACATGCCGGTTTCTACCGACGATTCATTAAAGATTTCTTAAAATTGCCCGTCCTCTCACAAGGTTACTTGAAAAAGATACTCACATGTTCATTCGAGTTATTAAAAGAGAAACTCACATGTGCTATTATGATCATAAGGCTAAATTGGAATTTAATGATGAATGTCACAACGCATTCGAGTTATTAAAATAGAAACTCACATGTGCTTCTGTGATTGTTAGCCTAAATTGGAATCTTTTATTTGAACTTATGTGGTGCAAGTGATTTCATAGTTGGGGCAGTCTTAGGTCAAAAAGATGGTAAAAACTTTCACCTCATCTATTTTGCAAGCAAACTCTCAATCCAGCTTATCAAAATTATACCATTACTAAAAAAGAACTTATGGCTGTTGTCTTTGCGTTTGACAAATTTCAATCCTACATGGTATTATCAAAAACAATTGTGCACACTAGTCACTCAGCTCTTAGACACCTATTCAAGAAACAAGATGCTAAGCCAAGACTTATACGTTGGATACTGCTCTTACAAGAATTTCATATCAAAATAAATGACAATAAAGGTACAAATTTTTTTTGCCGCCGACCATTTATCTTGGATTGAAAATTATAAGACAAGTGATGACAGTGAAGTCGACGATAACTTTCATAGAGAAACTCTTATGGAGATAAGCTCTAGAGATGAACTATAACAACCTGAAATTTTCATCAATGTAATATCCACCTATTATATTATGATCACCTTTGTACGGGGAAATTTTTTGTTTGATCACAATACATTATGTAACATTGTTTACATAACTAAAGCAAACGAGCTCACGCAACCTACCAATGCCAACTATATCTATGTTTATATCATGTAAACATCCAAATATGTCAAGTCTATGCCCTAATATTATTTTTACCAAAAACATTATCCATTTAACATCGTTATATCAAAACGGGCTTTAAACGTTAAACGTTTATTATATGTAATGTATACATATAAAATGAATGTACAAGCCTTCAAAAATGTGTACAAGTATACAATACATAATATTTGAATTACATTTTCCCTCCTAAACCATGGTATAACTCATTTAAACTCAATGTACAAATCAATGAAGCACGAATTCAAATATGCTCATTTTACCACCATTTTCATTCTAGATTTCATACCACCTATTTAGTACAAGGTACAATACTCAATGCATAACTTCTAAACCCTAAACCTAAACCCTAAATCATCCTAAAACCCTAAACTAAAATCCTAAACCTTAAACGAAACCCTAAAACCCTAATTTCATTTTAAACCAAAACTTTAACCCTAAACCATAATTATAAACCCTAAACCTTAATCCTAAACCCTAATCTTAATCCTAAACCTTAATTCTAAACCTTAAACTATCCTAAACCCTAACCCTAACTCGAACTTAAACTAAAAACCCTAACCCAAAACCCTAAACCACCCGTTACCCCTTAATTCTATTTTAAAACCATTTCAAGCACCTCAAGCTAGCACCCTAACATCACCATGACCTCACTACCATGTCACCATACATTGCAAGCAGCTCCATCACCACATTGTAGGCTTCTTGTCACCTCCTTATCACCTACTAGCTACCCTTCTTCACCAAGCAAACCACCTCATCACTTCTAGTCCATTCGCATACTTACACCACTCTAAGCTACATTCCTAGCCTTCCTTACTCACCCTCTACAGCCCTTGAACTCCACTCCAAGTTTACTTGGTGCCTACATCATTAAACTTGGTCCCTAAGTGTTCCTACACTATATATACACACGCATACATAAATACTCTTTCAAATCATCACAAAAAGTTATTACACACCTCTAAATCATGTACTAGCCGAAGTAAGGGAGCCAAGAAAGAAGTTTAGATTAGATTATAAGCCAAGAATTAAGAGAAGAAAGGTCTTGAAGTCGTTTCTAGGCGTTTAAACCTAAAAACACTCATTCAACCCATTTAAGCTCAAGTAAGCTCAAAATATTATTCCATAAACTTATAATCTATTTTAAATCTTTCATATGGCTTATAAGATCCTATATAAACTCTTGTTTGATCCCTTGAACCACAAACCCATGCGTTTTTGGTTAAAACCCTAAAAACAACCCGTTTTTGATTTTCTAGATCATAAGCCCTTTCCATAAGGTATAAGCTCCTAAACTCTACTTATTTTAGCTTATTCTAATAAGCCATAACCTGCAAAACTCTTTTAGATTTCAAAAATATCAAAATTATGAATTTTGGACTTGATTTGCAAATATTTTCATGCATAGGGGTATATATCGTAACTTTCTGAAATTTATAACTAGAGGGGCTGAAAATGTCATTTTCCTAAAGTTATAACTACAAGGGGCTGTTTTGCCAAGTTTTAAAGTCAAAGTTTTAAATTATATATACTTTATATATAAAGGACTAAATTTGTAAAAGTTTATAAATCAAGGGTATATATTGCCATTTTTTTAAACTTAAAAATATAGGATATAATATTTTTATATAAATTATAAAAATATATATTAATATTATAAAACTCGATTTTATTAAAACCCGACACATTTATCGTTATTAATCCTTGATCGACGCCTTATAAATCAATTACGTCATATATTTAAGGTAATTTATCATCGATTAGCTTTTGAAGAAACTTAAGTCCTTATCATATCATGTTACGAGAGAATTTCATGTGAGGGGTTTCATTTGAGTATATGTTTTGACGAGTTTGCTGGATTTACGATTTAAAGTGTCCTGACTCCTCAAACGTTTACTACATGACCTCTGAATTATGATAGCCCGAACAGTGATATAATATTTCCATAAATTAATCAAATGATAAACTTCATGAAGTTTTGAAAGATAAACCATCAAACTAAGACTTGACATATTACCCCCAGGTGCGTGACGAAGCGTTACATTTAACTTGATATACTTTTGCCATCAATTATTAGATTTCCCGTTAAGGTGGTTCATCAGCCTTCGCATTTTAAATCTTCTAATGTTTTCATAAACCCGCGAGGGGGATACATGCTATAAACCATGAATACGAGTGTTTTTCCAACTGTATGTTATCCTGATATATTACTGTCTAAGTCCTTACTTTTGCCATTAAGACCTCACTATCATGAACCGTTAATTACTTTTTGGAGTAAGCGCGAACGCTGTGAATAGATCTATTTGGGACTGAACTCCCCTTGGTGTAACTATACTTTCTGGTAACCAAACGCACTTCATTTGAATCACTATGTAGGTGTTTGGCAAAGGCATCCGTTGGGGCAACTTTTTGTGATTATTGATTATCTCAAGGTCTCGGTGTCATGGGCTTAGGGCAATAATACTATTTTCTATAATAATTATCCATAATAATTGTAGTGCATTGCAATTATTACACTTATGATGACTTGTATTCAACCATTACAATTCAAACACTGTGAATATCACTCAACCTTTGTGTTGATCTTTTTATCATGTTTATCTCAGGTAATTGAGCAAACTATGGCAAGGAGTGGCATCAGACTTGAGGACGTCCGAACTTGTTATCATTCATACTTTATGTTTTGGAAATGTATTTTGGGACCTCTCTTTTATAAAACTCTGATGAATTAATGAATGATAACTTATCTTTTAAAAATGTCTCTTTTGATTCGTTTTCTATATTTGTGACTGTGATTCATGATGTAATAACCCAGATTAGCTTTCGCTGTTATATTTTAAAAATAGGGGTGTTACAGATTGGTATCAAGAGCTACGGTTATAGAGAACAAGGTTAAAACCATGACTATAACTACTTTTTCCATCCAAGAAAGTCTTCCGTGCCACTACATTTTCGGAATAGTATGTGAAGATACATAACTATTATACTATTATATAAATAACTTATGTTATTTACCGCTGGGTTGTTAACAAAGTGATGTCTTCTCCCAACCACCCTACTTCTGATATTAAGAAAGCTTTTTCCTCTAACTTTTCGTAGTATATCTCGGCTTCCCAGACTATTTCCCAGCTTCACCGAGAAATACTTCTTCTAAATATTCAAATAATTCATCTAGTTTAGTTCTAATAGCTTCACCAACTCTTTCACTTTTTCATAATGACCCCTATATGAAGGTCATGCAAGCACATGATGCCAATAGTCCATTATAAGTTACTATTCCACCCCCAACTATTATGCCTCCATCTCCAGTATTATCACTATCACCAATGTTTGATTCCTGAGATTTCTTTCCTCCTGAAGAGGTTCCACCACCTAAAGACACTGAGACTCTTATTGAATCACCCATTCCAATATCTCCATCTTCATCAGTAGGATCTTCATCACCAGTTAGGTCAACCACACCACCACCAGATTATCCCTTTGATGAGTCTATCTTCGCAGAATTAGATAACTCATTATGGATCATACCACGACCACTGGGAAGTAAACCAGTCCCCAAGGAATCTAATAAGTAAGATGCTTGTTTGAGTATTCATCTATAAGAATCTTAAATTCCAAAATTTTTTGTTATATCTTGCAATGTAATACCAAAGGATGTGTATTACTTTATTACAACTTGTATCAAATTAAGAAGCCATACAATGATATGTCAAATGATTTGAATACCACTATGTATGAAAATTTTGACAATAACTTGTGATATCATTCTTATTTTGGTTGTCTTGTAAATGTTGATAGAATGGCTCCCAAGAGGACATCAACATTTGCAACACCAACTATGACTCGGGCCGCCATCAAGAAATTAGTTGCTGATAGTATTGCGGCAACTCTGGAAGAAGTTGCCAACATTGCCCAGAGGTTAAAAGAGCAAGTAATAAAACATAATTATGTACGAGAAACCAATAACCACAAAAGAAAGCACGAGGATAGAAGGAACTCCACCAACGGCAACAATAACAACTACCGTAATAATGATTACCACCAATAGTAGAATAGAAGGCAAGAAACTGTCAGGACTCATGCTGCCACCTCGACTAAGAACAAAAAGTATACTAAAAAAAAGGTACGCAGGAAACCTTCCTTGGTGTACAAGATGCAACCTGCATCACACAGGAATTTACACTATCAAGTGTCAGACTTGCAACAAAGTGGGTCGTCTGACCAGAAACTATAGAAGCAAAGGACCCTCGGACTACTAGATTAGATTCTATTTATAACTTTTGTTAGAACCTAAACACGGGTTGTGTGGTATAAATAACAACACTTGTTAAATTTTGACTATGTAAAGTAAGAAGGCAAGTTGTTCATGATATAATACAGATATAATCCCGTTATATCTCACTATTTTATAATATCATTATCCAGGGTTGCACCCTGATGTTGTTAAACCAGCCTTTCAAAATTGATCTTATACCAATAAAACACGGTAGTTTTGACGTCATCATTATGGCTTGGTTATCCAAGTATCATGCCAAAATTCTCAGTGACGAGAAAGTCGTTCACATTCCTATCGACTATGAAACTTTGATAATCCAAGGTGACCGAAGTAAAACCCGACTAAATCTCATGTCCTGTATAAAAACCAAAAGGTATATATCCAGGAGATTCGTCTCTTTTCTTATCTTTCAGGATGTGTATCGATTACCGAGAACTAAATAAACTTGCTGTAAAGAATCGTTACCCATTACCTCGGATTGATGACTTATTCGACCAACTTCAAGGTTCGAGTGTTTACTCAAAAATTGACTTAAGATCTGGTTATCATCAACTGAGAGTAAGGAATGAAGACATTCCTAAAATTGCTTTCAGAACAAGATACGGACACTATGAATTTCAAGTGATGCCATTTGGTTTAACTAACGCGCCTGTTGTATTCATGGATCTCATGAATCGTATGTGTAAACCATACTTGGACAAATTTTTAATAGTGTTCATTGATGATATTCTCACCTACTCTCGTAACAAAGAAGAACAGGCAGAACATCTGAGAATAATTTTGGAATTACTTAGAAAAGAGGAATTATATGCTAAATTCTCCAAGTGTGATTTCTGGATCAGAATCGTGCAATTTAATGTCTCATTATTCTTCTCATGATTTTGGAAAATCATACGACCAAGGAAACATCTTCTACTTAACACTGTTTTGATATCATGTTTTATGCTTAAGTATGATGATTTATAATCATCTTATTGATATGAATTAGGACGCTTCTTCATTTGAATAAGGAAATTATAAACCACCAAACTATAAATTTATAAATTCTGAGTTACAAGGATTGGGATGCCTCTGTTCGTAAATGACAAATTATAAATGAGTGGGCTTAAGTGTATGGCATTCGTACTAACAATTCTCTTTTAAATCCGTTTGAACAAATAATTCTTTTACGATCATTTAATCATTATCATTATTACTATCAAACAAATAAGTCTCTAGACTTCTTTTGATTTGTAAATTGTTCACTCAATTATTTACAAACATCACTCCATCATTCAACTAAATCTCAGGACGAGATTTCTTTAAGGTTGGGGGACTATAACAACCCAAAATTTTCATCAATGTAATATCTACCTATTATATTATGATCACCTTTGTACGGGGAAATTTTTCATTTTATCACAATCCATTATGTTACATTGTTTACATAATTAAAGTAAACGAGCTCACGCAACCTACTAATGCCAACTATATCTATGTTTATATCATGTAAACATCCTAATATGTCAAGTCTATGCCCTAATATCATTTTTACCAAAAACATTATCCATTTAACAATGTTATATCAAAACGGGCTTTAAACGTTAAATGTTTATTATATGTAATGTATACATATAAAATGAATGTACAAGACTTCAAACATGTGTACTAGTATACAATACATAATATTTTAATTACATTTACCATCCTAAATCATGGTACAACTCATTTAAACTCAATGTACAAATCAATGAAGCACGAATTCAAATAAGCTTATTTTACCACCATTTTCATTCTAGATTTCATACCACCTCTTTAGTACAAGGTATAATACTTAATGCACAACTTCTAAACCCTAAACCTAACCCCTAAACCTTAATCCTAAACCCTAATCTTAATCCTAAACTTTAATCCTAAACCCTAAACTATCCTAAACCCTAACCCTAACTCAAATTGAAACCAAAAACCCTAACCCGAAACCCTAAACCACCCATCACCCCTTAATTCTCTTTTAAAACCATTCCAAGCACCTCAAGATAGCACCGTAACACCACCATGACCTCACTACCATGTCACCATATATTACAAGTAGCTCCATCACCACTTTGTAGGCTTCTTGTCACATCCTTGTCACCTACTAGCTACCCTTGTTCACCAAGCAAACCACCTCATCACTTCTAGTCCATTCGCACCCTTACACCTCTTTAAGCTACATTCCTAGCCTTCTTTACTCACACTCTATAGCCCTTGAACTCTACTCTAAGTTTACTTGGTACCTACATTATTAAACTTGGTCCCTAAGTGTTCCTACACTATATACACACGCATACATACATACTCTTTCAAATCATCACAAAAACTTATCACACACCTCTAAATCATGTACTAGCAGAATTAAGGGAGCCAAGAAAGAAGTTTAGATCATATTAGAATCCAAGATTTAAGAGAAGAAAGGTCTTGAAGTCGTTTCCAGGCGTTCGAACCCAAAAACCCTCATTCAACCCATTTAAGCTCAAGTAAGCTCAAAATCTTGTTCCATAAACTTATAATCTATTTTAAATCTTTCATAAGGCTTATAAGATCCTATATAAACTCTTGTTTGATCCCTTGAACCACAAACCCATGCGTTTTTTGTTAAAACTCTAAAAACGACCTGTTTTTGATTTTCTAGCTCATAAGCCCTTTCCATAAGGTATAAGCTCGTAAACTCTAATTATTTTAGCTTATTCTAATAAGCCATAACCTGCAAAACTCTTTTGTATTTCAAAAATATCAAAATTATGAATTTTGGACTTGATTTTCAAATATTTTCATGCATAAAGGTATATATCGTAACTTTCAGAAATTTATAACTAGAGGGGCTGAAAATGTCATTTTCCTAAAGTTATAACTACAAGGGGCTGTTTTGCCATGTTTTAAAGTCAAAGGTTTAAATTATATATACTTTATATATAAAGGATTAAATTTGTAAAAGTTTATAAATCAAGGGTATATATTGCCATTTTTGCAAACTTAAAAATATAAAATATAATATTTTTATATAAATTATAAAAATATATATTAATATTTTAAAACTCGATTTTATTAAAACCCGACACATTTATCGTTATTAATCCTCGATCGACGCCTTATAAATCAATTATGTCATATATTTAACGTAATTTATCATCGACTAGCTTTTGAAAAAACTTAAGACCTTATCATATCACATTACGAGGGAATTTCATGTGAGGGGTTTCATTTGAGTATAAGTTTTGACGAGTTTGCTGGATTTACGATTTAAAGTGTCCTGGCTCCTCAAACGTTTACTACATGACCTCTGAATTATGATAGCCCGAACAGTGATACAATATTTCCATAAATTACTAATTCAAATTAATGATTAAACTTTATGAAGTTTTAAAACGTAAACAATCAAACTAAGACTTGACATATTACCCTAGGTTGCGTGACAAAGCTGTTTACTTCCATATAAGTTACATTTGACTTCAATCAACTTCCCTATTAAGGTGAGTTCATAGTCTCACTTTTATATGTTTTCAAAATCCCGTGGGGAGACACATGCTATAAACCATGAATACAAGTGTTTTCCAACTGTATGCTTTCCTGAATATATTATTGCCAGAATCTAAGTCCTTTTTATGCCAAAAGTCCCTCACATCATGGACTATTAATCACTTGTGTGTGAACGCGAATATTGTGGATAGGCCTATTGGAATTGATGAATCCTGTTTGTGTTAGCCGGATAGGTAACCAAACGCACTATATTTGAAAACTCATAGGTATATGGCAATTACCTACACCGGGGGCCGTTATTATCATATATATATATATATATATATATATATATATATATGAAAATAATTTACTTTATTTTGAATATTATCCTATTAGCCTTAATTATATATATATATATAAATGTCTCTTTGCAAAATGCTTGTGAATCTAATATATAAATTAAATAAAAATTTAATAACAAGGTGTTGTAAATTTAAAATGTTCCGAAAATAATACATTCGGATCGAATCTTCAACCCAACATTCTTCTGTTAGTGACTTTGTCATTATAAATATACCTAAAGAGGATGTTGAACCGAAACAAATAATTCTCGATCCTGATAATCAGCTTATGTGGAAAGTGCTAAGACTGTAGCACCGTCTCCTAATTCTACCATTATTCAACTCGATGTTGATGACAACTTTGTTATCAATAGTACTCACTTAAATATGAGAAACTAAATTTGATGGTTATCTGCGGGCCGATCCGCATGACCACATCTGTGAATTTCTCGCAATCTGCAACATGTTCAGATACGGTGAAACGCAGAGTGAAGCTATTAAGCTTTTGATATTTCCTTTTTCCTTGTGCGATGAAGCTAAAACCTGGTTTAACGAACTTAATGAAGAGTCTATAACATCGTGGGAACAAATGAGAAAAGATTTTATAAACAAATTCTTCCCACCTTCGTTGTTTAACCGTCTTTTACTTGAAATCAGAAGTTTCTCTCAACTCGTATGTGAAAGTCTAACCGACGCTTGGATATGACCGAAGAGCGTGCTTCAAAAATGTCAAGGGCACGGTCTGACCAAAGGAGCTATTATTCAAATATTCTATCACGGTCTAGACGAACTCACTCAAGGAATCCTGGACATAACAGCCGGAGGAATCTTTCTCTACAAAAGTCCAAATCATGCTTTTCTATTTCTCGAGGACAAAATCCTTTTTGAACATTATTGGCCAATTAAATCTAAAAATAAACATCATCAAAAATTTATTTCCTTCGCCGATGGAAGTGATAGTAATACTGATAATTCTCGATTTATGGAAAAATTAAAGGCTATGGATTCTCAAATTATAAGCTTAAATGAAGAATTGCAAGATATACGTAACAAATACAATGAGCTTAGAAATGGAAACGCTTCTAAAAACAACATGAACAATGATGCGCCGATGTGTGAACGTCATGAAGTATATTATGTCCAATATGGAGGTTCTCAAAATGAAAATTCTCACAACTCGTATTCTCACCAATCGTATCATGATCGTAATGACTCTGAGAAATCACTCACAGAATTAAACAATGATGTGAGAAATGACCTCGAAGATTTCAAAAGATGTATCCATAGAATGAGAACTTTTAATTGGAAACTTTTTGCCAGAGACGATGGTAAAACCACCAATGTTTTACCTAATAAAAAGTCTAAAACCGTCAACCAAGAACCTCAATCTAAAACAAATCTTGAAAAATCAATCACTAAATTCTTGGATGGTTAAAAAGTTACAAATGTGTTTTTCAAAAACAATGTTAATGATATGATTCTGAAGATGAAACAAAATGAAAAGAATTTCCAAGCTATCTTTAAAAACATGGAAAGGAAAATAGATGTGTGGGAGATGTCTCAAAACATGTCTTCAGACCAAACCGATAGGACTGGCCCACCTCCTCCTCAAGCTCACACCGAGCAAGTGAATGTTGTATACATCGAGAGTAGAAAGTCCGATGATTCTCCAAAAATTCAAACACTTCCTCCTATCATCGAAAGGAAACTATCACATGGTCTAAACAAAAGAATATCCATTCCATGTGTATATACCAAAGACCTCATACCCTTAATGTTTAAATGTAGATCATTCCCACTGGAACCGTGTTATCAAGTTATCCTGAATCAAGTTGAGTATAACGAAAAGAATAGTACTAGTAGTAGTAATAGTAAATAATAATAAACCTATAAAGAAACTAATATATATATATATATATATATATATATATATATATATATATATATATATATCAAAAAAATTGCAATTTGATAAGTTTGATGTGCATGGGCCCGTGTGTTTCTCACTCGATTTCTGCATCTAAAAAGAAATTTATCAAACTTTGTGGATTTGTTCGCTGGAACCTTCAAGAGACTACAACTCGTCCACTCGGGACAACGAGGGGTTTAAAGGCTTTTTGCATGCACTAAATGAAACTGTGGTGCCTACGAAACTGCGCTTTTGTATTTAATGTTTTTCTTGTAGTTGTGTTTATTATGCAGATTAAATAAAACAGGTGGAGCTTGGATTGGTGGTTGGCATTTTACACTTGGAGACTTATATAATTGGAGTATTAGATTACATGTGGTAGAATACACATGCTTGGCATTCCATTTCGTGCCATATCCTTCATAATTCAACTAAAAACTTAAGAACCTCGGGAAGTACCATTTTCTCTTAATTTTCTCTATTTTCTATATTTATCAGTTCTCACATTGAGGGCAATGTTTAACTTAAGTATGGAGGGGTAGTAAATAGGAAAAATTAATCATGTCCCTCCATGTTTTCCCTGCAAAAATTTTCAAACTTTCAACTGATATTTTCTGGAATATTTAAAAAAAAATTATATATTGCTTTTCCAAAAACTTAAAAAATGCATGCGCTTAGTAAGGTAAATCCAAACAGATTGACATTTTAACTAGCACAAAATCAACCCACTTAAATTGTATGGATTTAGAACATAAGGAATTCGGGTATCCAACTTTGATACCTAAGATAATTTTTACCTTTAGATTTCTCGAGTTAAGGTTTGAATGCAATTGCAAGTGTCTCGTCCGTTGTTACGGCTGTGTATTTGTAGTTTGTTGCCTTTTCTGGAACAATGGTATTGGTATAAATTTATATGAGTGGGCCGGTAATTTACTAGCTCCAAAACTTATGCTTGATTATCATTTACTAGACCGCAGTGATGTTAATTTATAGACAAAGTCGTATGATAAGAGGTGAAATAAATTCCTATGTAATCATGTATCTGCAACACTCGCTTTTAGTGTTGAGATCCCCGTAGTATCCTAATAGAAAGTAAAATGTGCTCGATGACGAAGAAGTTTTGTGCCAGCCTTAGTTATCGCAGTATCTCAAATAAAAAAGAGAAAAAAGAGAAAAGAAAGAGGAAATAAATAAAGTTCAAAAGTATAAGGAAAAGTTCTGGCACATGGAATCAAGTATCTGCTATTCACCCCTATCATTATTACGTTTTGCCTCTTTGATAATTTTGTCTAGGTGCTCACGTCACAACGAGCATGTTTATGTGTCTAGTACAAGCATATGGTTGCGACCTAGATTATGTTTGTGCAATTGAGTGACTTCACAAATATAAAACCCTATCTGAGTGACTCGTGTGAATTCAAAAACAAACATTTTCCCTATGTGAGGTGCTCTGTTATATGTCTATGCCTAAAAAGTTATAAAACTGGTAAACATTTGTTAATGCTAAAATAATTTTTTCTCACGTCACGATAAATGATCTTGTTTTATCGCTTTAATTGCTTGAGGATAAGCAATAGCTAAGTGTGAAGGGATTTGATAACGCCTAAATTATACATGTTTTTGGCTGCGTTATTTGCATTTATTTTATCATTTTTCATGAACTTTTGATACTTAATCGACTATATTTTCTATTATAGGTTCATGATATGTGTCGTGGAGGAAAATAGAAGAAAACACGAAGATTTGAAGCATAAACAAAGAAATAACTCAAGTTAATGATCTCCAGACACCTGTTCACTCTTTTGAACCATTGCAACACTATGGTGACGAATAGATTTCTGTCACTATAGATAACATTCAAGGTCCTTACCCTTGATATACATCAACAACCTTTACCATTATGTACTTGAAATCAAGTTAATAGTTTATACGAGCATGCACTCTGCACCTCCAAACTCATATTATAACTTAACTTGAAATCCATTCGGTCTCGGGTAAATCACCATTACACAAAAATGATTGATGACACTAGAATCACCAACAATCCTTCCCCATTTTAGTGTAATCCTTGATTTTCCAATAATAAAAAAATCAAACTCATGTATAGATGAAAATATCCTAGGGATTGAATTTTCACTTAGTATATTACGCATTCCAAATATTCGAGAATTAGAGTGTCCTACAGATTGAACCCATCAACTCGTTTGAATACTCGAAGATAATATACACACGAGTTTTTACATTTCTCCAATGTTTGTACTTGACGCTTTACAAGTGATGCGTCCTTATCCATTCATAAGTATATACTAAGCCAAGTCCAAGCTTATTGAAGCGACAAAACTTTATACTCACATAGGTAGTTTCTTTTAATCATGCCATGCCTTGCACTTTTTCAAAAGAACTATTAAGAAGATAAACTTCAACCTCTTTATCTTGCAGGTCTGAACACATACCCAGGGATAGTAAAACATGTGTTCCAATCTCTAAGTGTGAGCTTTCCGCATTGAATTCCGCTTCTAACGTTGTATTAGAAGTGAATTGGGTGTCTTACCATTAGAGAATTTAAATGGACTTTTTAATTCCCTATTTCTGACTTTGTGCACTAAGTCTCTTGCGAACCTCTTTGTCAAGTGAGAAGCTATTGTATTTTTGCTATAACAAACATTTAACATGGTAGCGTTAACTTTTAACATAAGATAATGTTTAATATCAAGTCTTTTAACCATCACACTTTTTATGCAAGAAGCTAAAAACAACAATTAATGATGTCATAGTTGAACACGCTATACAACTTTGTTTTTTATGATTTTAAGATAAGATACCACATCAAATGTGAAATCCATTCACAAGCGATCGCGTAATCTTCTTGATTAATTTCCCAACTTAATCGCATCAATAATTGTATTTCTTCAAATTTAGAAGAATCCATTTTATTCCTAACCATAATACATGGTTATATCCGGTACATGGGTACTTAGTTTATAGTAGCCAACATATCAAATGAATAATATATCTTTGACCACAAGTAGACCGTCTAAATATACAAGTACTATGTATCCATTAGACGATATAACTTTATCCATTACATTTTGTAACACTTCAATTTGGTTACTTTGATAACATATTATTTCAATATAATAAACATGTGAATCTAAGCATGCTAAATTACAGTAGTTCGTCTAAACAGATCACCACTAATAAGCAATCCTTTTAACATGTTTATATTAACCAAATTACCAAATTAGTCGGTATGTAACTAATGATGGCACTTTAATAGATGACACAAACATGAAATTATAGCAAACATGAAACAGAACCAATTTTAATCAACGTGATAATAAAACAAACATGCTCAAACTTGAGCCACATATGTTGATCAAATCATTTGATTAATAACTTAATACAACTTAAATCCGTCCAATAAATTTTTCAGCAAACATGGCGCCTTATGTTTACTTATGGTAGAAACTTTATCAACAAGCCTACTCGTTCAGTGGACGTGTCTCATTGCATTAATTCAGTTTGCATCAAGACATGTTTTTCAAGAATGATGTTACATGTCTTTTCCCCTCACTCTATTTTCTGTTTAGAAAATGACTAGTGATTTCAATATGAAATCACATTCATATTCATATAATCACGTAAAGCAAGATCCAAATGGAGGAAACTAATATTGGTATAGTACGGTTGGTTTTGTAAACTATTATCCAGTGCCATTTCACAATGATTATACATCGCACAACAACCCACGAGTAAATAATAATGAGTCAAAATATATATATCAAAATCCATATTAGAAATTGTAAAACCCAGTGTGCATGTGCACAAATTGGCCAAACACACTTCTGGAATTTACTTTGCATCAAACAAAACCGCCAAAAACATTTACAATTTAACCCATAACGATAATTCAAAGTTACCGGAAAAGTCTACATCTAAATGCCTATTTGACCATGCAGAATTAACATTAAAATATATATATATATATATATGTATGTATTTCATCATTATAAGTTCATGCAAGCACATAATCAGAAGCTACGTATGCATTTTCATATTTCTGTTTCATTTGAAAATTTATCGCCCTGTCTCACAAACATTTATGTTTACCATGTTTTTCCATAATGTAGTCATATTAACATGCAATGATTCCCATCCATTAATGACTCCATATGTTTACCATGTTACTTAATAAAACAAATTTCTTAGGCAACACATATAAGCATCATGGATTAATATATAATATGAACAGAAAATGCGAAAATGCGTACTCATAAACAATGCTTGTTTCACGGTTTGAATTGCCCACTGCCATCATATCTTCAGATTTACATATCACCCAAAGATCTCTCCCGTCAATCTTTTCTAATTTCACCGAATTTGAATTCATGTCTTTAACGGACTCTCTTACACAGATTCACCAATATTGACTATCACTTTGAAACTATTGTATCAGTTTGTTGGTGTTCGGGTCTTGATAATCATAGATTGCTTGGATAATTCTTGAATCGTGTAAAAATCCACTTTCCTGATATAATATTTCTACCCTATTAATTGCCTTGGGTTACAATAAATTTGTGTATGGATAAGACAAGAATGAACAATCAAATTCTAGGCAAAAGAAAGAGAGTAAAACATAGGATAATTTGTTGTGTTTGTTTATGCTATGAAGATGTTCCTCTAGTTAGACCAAATTGTGTTTATATGTATATATAAACTTAATGGCGGTTGTAGGGAAAGGTTGCGACTCTTGGTGAAAAGTCACACCTTTTAGTAAATGGCCACAACCCTTCAAAAGACTGTTAGCAATGAATTTGTGATAGTTAAAACTTCACTAACTGTAGGCATATGTCCATTTGCGATGATCAATTTCTGTTACTAACGCAAACAGCCATATCTTTTGAACCATTGCGACACTATGGTGACGAATGGATTTCTGTCACTATAGAAAACATTCAAGGTCCTTACCCTTGATATACATCAACAACCTTTATCATTATGTACTTGAAATCAAGTTAATAGTTTATACGAGCGTGTACTCTGCACCTTCGAACTCGTATTATAACTTAACTTGAAATCCATTTGGTCTCGGGTAAATCACCATTACATAAAAATATTTGATGACACTAAAATCACCAACAATCCTCCCCCATTTTAGTTGGCATCTTTGCAACTACACATATAAAGACATTAAAGATATCATGTATACTTAGAATTTGCAGTATAACTTAATCTTTAAAAATGTCCCATCAATTTAGCTTTCTGAATAACAACGCCTAAAAGAAAAGATGTAAGTGATCTCCCTCCAAATATTTTCATTTGTGACCATATAATAAAGATTTTTAATTTTGTCATTTCCATTATCTATTGCAGTGATTTATCTTACACATTTTACGGGATCATTTCTTGGACTCATTCTTGGAATTGTCAGTCATCTAGCTTGTAAGTTTATTTTATCCTACCTTACTATCTGTGGTCCTTATCACTAAGTATTCAATTCGTACCACAGGAACTTAGTTTCAGTGCTTTCAACTTCAGCTGCCAACAACAAGTATGTTCCATCACTAATCTGCACATAAACTTTGAATTGTTTATAATGATGTGACCTAACAAAATTTAATCTTATAGAGATGCTTGGTGTTTGTCAGACAAACTTACTTGCAGCAGAAATCCCAATCGTAAGACTGACAAGATATGCACTCCCTTTCTGTAATCTGTAAATAAATGAAAAAATAGGTGGTCGGTTAACAGGTCACATGGTTTTGGTTGATTCGGGTCCTTTTTGTGCGGGCCAAAATAGGTCTGGTCAAGTTGGCAAACAAACACCTCTGTCCTTTTAATTTCTCATAAATCACATATGTTGTAAATGTTGGGTTTTAACAATTGTTAACCATTAAACACGAGTACACAGCGGAAAACATATTAACATGTATAGAATAATGATGAGGACATGATTCAAGATCTAGCGGAGGAATATATGATTTCCAAAACTAAGTAACCTTAATGATAGAGACACTATTAATTTTAATATTAATAAAAAAATATGGTTTCTATATTTTGTTTATTGACTTTTATTTGGTTTTCATATTTCGTATATTCTAGAATAATCTTGTTGACTTTTTCCTCAAGTTTTGTTCTCCTATAAATATAGGGCTTGGGTTTATTGTTTAGTCATTCAATATTCAAATATCAATAAAAATTCAAGACATTAAGTCTTTTATCCCTTTGTGATTCATCTTGAACCCTAGTTAAGGTTTATAGCACGCTTTCGTTCTGCGTCAATTGGTATCAGAGCCAGGTTTCGATCCTGGACCTGTTGGTTATGGGCCCACCACTTTTCTACTGCATATCTAAAGCTTGTTAGTATCCTATATGGTGACTGATTTAAAATTTTCCAAAACCTATACTGTTGGTGGGGTATGGTCTAGAGAGTACATGGATCATGGTTTTACCAAATCCATGTCAGAACTTAACAGGTGTTACACCATGCTTCAAGAACTACGTTCCATGATCATAGGTGGGGCATTAATCGACAAGAATCGCGAGGTTAACAAACACAAAGGTCAAAGAATTCATCCAACCATAGGCGATTATGCAAGGAATTGTGCAAATCCCAGTTCTACAATGGAAGAACTGAAGAATGGGAAGAGGAAAATAAGGAGGATTGAGTATCTAAAACCAAGATTTTTCATTTAAAAATTCTAATCAACAATTCGGTATGTTCTTTAGTTATTGATGGTTGTAGCATAAATAATTGGGTTTCAAGAAAATTGGTGGGTTTCCTAAAGTTACCAATGGAGATTTGTCCAATTAAAGGTTACCAAGTTTGTAGGGTTCCCATGACCGTAAAAAAGTCTTATAAAATAGAAGTACTTTGTATTGTGGATGATATTGATGAGTGCCATATATTGTTGGGAAGACCCTGGCGATATGAGGTTAATGGCAAGTATGATTTTAAACAAAATCTCTACTTTTTCTCATGGAAAGGAAAGAGAATTGCTATGGTTCCACCCATAGTAATACCACAATTACCAAAGCCCAAGGTTAAGGTTGAAGAAAAGATTTTAAAGGCGGAAGTTGTTGATGAACACATTGAGAAAAGCCAAGACCTTCAAACAAGAGAAGACAAGACATAACAGAAAAGTAAAGACGAAAATGCAATGGATATGTTAGACAATATACGTGAGGATGACATGAAGAAGACGGTTTCTACACTTCGAGAGAGAGACGCTCATTAGTTTTTAGATATAAGACAGGGATCTAACTGAAGTTGTCAACGAGTTCATTAGATTAATAGCCTTACCAGCAGACATACATTTTTACTAGGCTGCTTAGAGCATACAATAACTTATGTAAGCAATACCAAACACCCTTTAAATATTTGTATACTTAATCAATACCAAACACCCTTTAAATATTTGTATACTTAATCAGTTATTCTTAATTTAAGGTGTGAGCAAAGGAACGGTGGTGTATGATATTGCAAACAAGAGAAGACAAGACACAACAGAAAAGTAAAGACGGAAATGCAATGGATATGTTAGACAATATACCTGAGGATGACAAGAAAGAGACAGTTTCTACACTTCAAGAGAGAGAGACGCTCTATAGTTTTTAGATATAAGACAGGGATCTAACTAAAGTTGTCGACGAGTTCATCAAATTAGTAGCCTTACCAGCAGACATGTGATTTTACCAGACACTCAGCTGCTTAAAGCACACAATCACTTACGTAAGCAATACCAAACACCCTTTAAATATTTGTATACTCAATCAATACCAAACACCCTTTAAATATTTGTATACTTAATAAGTTATTCTTAATTTAAGGTGTGAGCAAAGGAACGATGGTGTATGATATTGCAAACAAGAGAAGACAAGACACAACAGAAAAGTAAAGACAGAAATGCAATGGATATGTTAGACAATATACGTGAGGATTACATGAAGGAGACGGTTTATACACTTCGAGAGAGAGACGCTCATTATTTCGGTAAATTCTGTACGACATTTAAGCATACCACGAACAGACTCATCAAGTCATCAGCCTTGCATAAGGCATATAATCAATAATCTTTCTTATATAAACTATTTGGAATGGCTAATGATATTGGGATGTGTCTTCACCATTGTGATTGTAAAGACATGATTTAAATTGATATTCATGTGTACATACAAGAATCAGTTACAATTTTGCATTATATAGATTGGAAGATTTGCATTGTATGCATTAGAAGAAGTATCATGAAAAGGAACTATTTCTATTTTAATCTATTTAGTAAAAAAATATGTACCAAAAATGCTACACAACAAAAAATGTCATACATAACCATCATACGCTAAATCAGAACTGCTTGCGGCAAAGCGCGGGCTTCCATTACTCGTTAATTATTATTTGTCGCAATGTTTTTCTTCTATTCATTTTGTGCAAAAATGATTAAGGAGTTGTTTATTTGTACTTATACCCTAAAATACATGCGTTTAATAAAAAATTTATCTTGTTACCCATCCTAGAACTTAATTTTTATTATCAATGATTGGATAAAAATGTCACACACAAAATCATTTGAAGTCACATGCTAGCTATTATTATCGGTATCATTCACATAATTATTTATAATGCTACTATAATCACAATATCATTTCAGGGGTATTATAAACATACATCACTACAAAAAAGGGGCATTTAGTGAAACAACTTTTAATGACACACAAAAAAAAAGTGTAAGTGAAAGTACATATTTATTTACACTTTTCAAAAAATGTAAGCAGTAGTTTAGTTTTGCTCACACTTTTTGATAAGTGTTAGCAAAAGTGTAATTATTTACCCACACTTTACATAAAATGTAAGTAAAAATCTAGTTTTACCCACACTTTTAAAAATGTGTGAGCAAAAGTTTAATTTGTACACACACTTTACATAAAGTGTGAGCAAAAGTATGGTTTTGCTTAGACTTTTTGAAAAGTATAAGTAATAGTCTTACTTTTACTCACACATGTTAAGAAGTGTAAGTAATAGTGTTATTTTTACTAACACTTTTTAAAAAGTGTAAGTAATAGTCTTACTTTTACCCATACTTTTTTAAGGTGTGAGCAAAAATATAGTTTTTATAAAAAATATGTTTGGAAAAGTCTAACTTGTATTTGTACTTGATGAAAAATGTAAATACGAGGCTCGGGTTTTTTACAAGATAGTTAAAATTTAAGTGTGTTAAAGTGAAATTTGATTTTGCTCTTCAAACTTGTTACTGGATACTTAAAGTTTTTACAAGATAGGTAAAAACTTTACTACTCCGTAAATGATCAACTATTAGAATCTATTTCGGTTCGGTCTTTGGTCCATCGTTTTCTTTATTTCGGTCCTCGGTCTGGTGGGTCCAATCCGGTCTTACGAGAAAACCCGCAATTATTCCTTGTTGAACCGAACCGACCCGGACCGGACCATCTCGATCCGGTTATTAGTCTGGTGTTTTGGATAAAGTCGGTTTCGGTCCGATCCGATTTTCGCCCCTAAATAATGAATTTAAAATTTTAAGAGTAGTATTAAAATGATTACACATGTCATTTTGACTAACAACATATCATTTGGAAATCAAATGTTTAGAAACACTTTTAGCTTTACATCATATTTTATTTTCCCCAAATCAAAAGTTTGACTAAAATCATTTTTCCCAACTCAATTGACTTCAGCTTTCACGTCTAAAAACACTTTCTCCATTTCCCCAAATCAACTCTCACCGTTAAACATGGTTTCATAAACTCAATTAGTTATGGCTGTAGATTTTGATCGTCACTTAAATCGTTAGGGTTTAATCAAAGCTCACCGTAGAAAGGAAAACACATAAATATTCATAGTTCACACAAAATCATTTGAAGTCACATGCTAGCTATTATTATCGGTATCATTCACATAATTATTTATAATGCTACTATAATCACAATATCATTTCAAGGGTATTACAAACATACATAAAGATAATACATAATATTTCAATCTTGTTTAGAAAGAAAACACATATATTTTTTAGTAAATCAATAATTTCCTACATGTGCTTTTGCGTTTCATCGGCATGTCATAATGAACAATACTATAAACTATAATATAATTGTAGTTGATTTTATATTCTTTTAAACTTATTGAATTTGACAATTTTTTTGACTATTTATGTGTATAATCTATAAAGTGTATTGTATCCAACTTAATTTGTTTATAAGTTTCGTTCTCTTGTATCATTACTTAGAAGATCGATGTTATGTAGTCCTTTAACTTTTATTGAATATATGTGATAAGATACAACTTTAGATAATACATATGCCACGTGTAATACAACACGGATCCGAATAAAGATAATTTTACATCAAGAGAACGATTAACATATAATATAATATATTATTATTCGTTTCTTATATTTAAGGTTTAATCTAGCATAATTTTTCCACAGTCGTAGCCTTGCTATCTATACAAAACGGTTCTAGCATTATATTCGATCAAAATAATTGAAATCTTAAAGTAATAAAGTAAATTAAGGTTTAAATATTCCGTTACAACTTAGATATAAATTAGACGGTAGAACAAAACAAAGTTTGTTTAAGTTCGAATAGAAAGTTTTAACTTCAAAGTTATTTGTACGTGAAACCGACATACGTTGCACGTTCCCATCGTCAATATATGTAAAGTATGCATATTCAAGGTACATGCATCATATATAATAATATACTATGTACATAAACTCAATCATATAAAACACGAAAATCTATTAAATAGTTTATAACCTTGAACCATTCATGTCAAAGTCTCTTTCGAAAAAAGTATGTGATATATGAAAAGATAACGGAAAGCTCCATGAGCTTTGGTGAACATATATAAGGTCTTAATTCGGTGTCTTCTATAACTAGTTATGTGTTGCTTTCCAAAGTTTTGTCAGGTTTGCTAACTCAATATTATGTGGTGATTATTTAGGTGTTGGTTCAATGTCATTTTCATGGTGTATTAACGTTTTAGGTTTGATAGTTTATTGGTTATATTTTCTTCATATTTTTATTCATTTGTTTGTTTACCTCCTAGATGAGTATTTATACTTTTTTTTTGAACGGCAAATGGAATTTTATTAAAAAAGGGCTAGAAAGAAACTAGCAGACCATATACACGCAAAAACGATCCAACAAACAAAGAACGAAAAGGAACAGAAAAACTCTAACTAACGAACTCGCAAAACAACCATGGCGCCAACTGAATTAACTCCCATAAACAAAACCGAACACCTGAGGCATCATACCAAAAAGCGATCTAACCGGCATCCTTTGTTTGTCTCGATAAGGCATTATGAATATTTATACTTATTGATCTCCTAATCAATTTTTCAAACATTTAGTTAAACCTTGGTCAACCTTTCTTAATTTTGACCAAGCTAGACTTTATTATATTCAAATTACTAATAAAACTATATATTTTTTACAAAGACTAATTCTATTAATAATTAACACTTTCTTCATTCCTAACACGATACTTGTAGCTATTACGCTTTTTTATATAACAGGGTTTTCTGTTAATGATGCTTTAGTTTTGATATAAAAAAGAATTAAAAATTATGAAGTGTCTATATATTTTACTTTCTTTTAACACATCATTAACATAATAGGGGATATGGAGATGACGTGTTTATGTCTTCAATAAAATAATCGATTGGATCCTAAATAACACAACCGATCCTCTAGCCCAACGTCGCTATTTATTTGCATACAAAATTTAACTTTCATTTTCAAATATCATAAATCTGATTAAAGTAATGGGC
Organism: Tanacetum coccineum; assembly: GCA_026074375.1. Classification (NCBI taxonomy): domain Eukaryota; kingdom Viridiplantae; phylum Streptophyta; class Magnoliopsida; order Asterales; family Asteraceae; genus Tanacetum; species Tanacetum coccineum. The sequence goes on along the minus strand of BQNB010003686.1, from coordinate 8,434 downwards.
CTTAAACAATAAATTTATTTGTGATAACAAACATAAATACAAGCCTTAATATTTCATACACTACTAGACATGGGTAGAAAAATGTGGCCCTATTAACCCGGTGGCCCTGGTCGACCGCACCGATTGCATTTGCTTAGAGCCGGCCATGTCATCGTGCCATAGAAGCACTCCAAAAATGTGCATTCATAGGAAAGAGTTACAATCATCTTAAGTTGCGGTTCAATTGTTTGACGGTATGGATTTTGTTTGTATAATTCATTATAAACTTGAGTTATTGTGGTGCACGTATAATTGGTTCAGTTTATATGTATACCAATTGTTTGATGAAATGCATAAATGATGGAATTCAATCGAAATTAACTATTTTAAGACTTAGATCAGAAAAGTGAAAACTCAATTAATTTAAGATAATTAATTTTTTATGTCATCAATTTGGCCTCTAAATTATGAACGAAATTACACAAGTAAACAAGTATCAAATATGTTAGGTCTTCATGTAAAACATTAAATCTGATTGGATCTAGAATAACACTACCGATCCTTTAGCCAACGTCGCTATTTTATTTGCATACAAATTTAACTTTCATTTTCAATTAATAATCTCGATTGCAAAGTAAAGGGTCCTTAATACAATAAATTTATTTGTGATAAACAAATCATAAAATACTAAGCCTTAATATTTCTCATACACTACTAGACCATGGGTAGAATATGTGGCCTATTAACCGGTGGGCCTTGGCTCGACCGCACGGATTGAATTTGCTTATGAGCCGGACCATGTTATCTGTGAACATAGAAGCTGTATACAAACGTAGCAAAAACATTTATAGCTTGATCAACAAATGGAGACTGCAAAAACAAGTGGAAGTTGATTAAAATTTCGGCATCATGCACCAAATCAATATTTTCCTTAAAATACTCGATTCAACAAATACCCGTCTTTTTTTTTTTGAACGGCAATTATAAATTTTATTAAAAAATGCTAGTAAGAAGCTAGCAAGAAAAAGACACACACAAATCGATCCAACAGACAAAAGAAAAAAGAAAACAGAATAAGTTTCTACGATACAAAACAAACACGCAAAAAACCGACGGCTACTGAAATCAAGAAGGGAGATCCCAACGCGACGCTAAAAAAACCTCCTTTATGGACGAGACGTCTGAACAACCCGTTGAAAACGTACCACAATGCAAAGTTATCTAAACCGGCATTCTTGTTCGTCTCCTTTAATGCATTGTGTAGGAGAATAGTTTTTTTACATTGCCATAATAACTCCAATCTGTTAATCGTTGGAAAAAATAAATAATCTTTCCACATATGTATTGCTGCGAGAGAAGGAACGACTGAATATTCCTTTGGGATTCTCTATAGCTCAGCGTTTCTTCTGAATCTAGCTCGTCAGTTATTAGAGGGACCAAACATATCAGCCACGTAGAACAAGACTCTTTTGCATGTTTGATCATTACCCGGGGGAGTAGATGGAGACAAATGCTGAACCTTTTTGCAACTTCTGGGATATTAACTTCCAAAGAGACGTTAGTCGATGGGTTAACATCCGCATTATCTTCAATTAGTCGATGGGTTAACAAATACCCGTCTAGTTATAAGTTTTAATGTTTTCCACAACATCAGAGAGCACCCTCAAATGTCCATTACTAAGGTATATTTTCAATTGGTTGAACCGATAACGATGTGGTTAGAATCGAAAAAGAAACCAAAAATCGTTTAAAAAACCGATTTGGAGTCTGAGATTCAATTCTAAAAACTATGTTTACCCAAAAAGTCACAATTTGTATAAATTGCCCGATGATACTATGTTTGCTAGTATCGTAATTTATTAAGAGTAAACTGCAAAATACATCCCTGTGGTTTCAACTTTCTCACATAATACATCCCTGTCAGAAACCATTGGCAGTATACATCCTTCGTTAGGCAAACGTTTGCCACAATACATCCCCGAGGACGAACGATGCAAATATTTTTCCGTTATCTTCTCACGAGGGATGTATTGTGTAAAAAAACCACAGGGATGTATTTTGAAAATATATTTTTTAATTTTTTTGTTTTTTACTTAATAATAATAATAAAAAAGTATTTTATTTCATACTTCGAAAAAAAAGGATAAAATTTTATAAAAATTTTCGAACTATAAAATTTTATAAATTTTTTCGAAGTATAAAATTTTTATAAAATTTTATAAAAATTTTCGAACTATAAAATTTTATAAATTTTTTCGAAGTATAAAATTTTATAAAAATTTTCGAAGAATACTTTTATAAAAATTTTCGAAGTATAAAATTTTATTTTAAAAAAATTTCTAACGAAATATTTTTTTCGAAATATAAATTTTTATAAAAAAATTTATAAAAATTTTCGAAGAATACTTTTATAAAAAATTTCGATGCATAAATTTTTTATTTTATAAGAATTTTTAAAAAACATATTTTTTTCGAAGTACAAATTTTTTATAAATTTTTCGAAGTATATAATTTGAGTAAACTGCAAAGTTTTTTATAAAAACTTTAAAACTTTTTTTTTCGAAGTATGTAATTTACTCTTTAAAAAATTAAAAAATTAAAAAAAATCATAAAACAAAAAAAATTAAAAAACAAAAAAAAAATATATATATTTTCAAAATACATCCCTGTGGTTTTTTTACACAATACATCCCTCGTGAGAAGATAACGGAAAAATATTTGCATCGTTCGTCCTTATGGATGTATTGTGGCAAACGTTTGCCTAACGAAGGATGTATACTACCAATGGTTTCTGACAGGGATGTATTATGTGAGAAAGTTGAAACCACAGGGATGTATTTTGCAGTTTACTCTTATAATAATATATTACGATCCCGATTCGACCTTACGATCTCGATCTTCCAAAGATAAAAACGATCTCGGGTAGGATTTTGATCTTGAAAACCTTGCATAAGAGTATATTTTTGGGTTTATTACCGTCCCATATTTTTTATTCCCGACAACATGTGTTACTCGTTGTTGTTGTTGAATGGGCTAAAACACTATAAATTTGTTTGAAATAATAACATCTCATGTTACTTTGGAACTAATTCCACCATCTTTTGTAAAAAAAAGGCAAATTTGTCTCCTGTTTAATGTAATCCATATGAACCATTCAAAGTATTAAAAAATCAAACCCCATTTTGTTGTCAAGAGGTGTTAGTAGCCTGTGTTACTCTATTTGTTTTTAAAATTGATGTCCATATACTAAATCATATAGTTTAAAAAAAATAAGCCTATTACACTATTTAATCAATCAATTTTTTTTATTCATTAAATATTTTTAATTTACTGATAAAAATGTATATTAAACTTGAATAAATCATTAGTATGTTCCATTAATGATTGGGTAATCAACGTTTACAATAAGATAGTGGGAAAACGAGCAACAAGATGCGCCACAACCTCTTTTTGGATGGCAAAACCAATCCTACTAAAAATAAAGTTTTGTGTCTTAAGGGTCGAAAAATTACTTTGCACAACCCGTTGAACCCTAGTCAAAAACTCCTCTGCTTCCGGTGCTAGGAAACCAAATGTATCAAAAGCAAAAGCGATAAACACGTGTTGATTCTCTAAACACGCTTTCTCGTGTTTAACAACTTTGCTCGATTTCGCTTTCAACGCAGCTTGTCTTGCAACAAACCCATTATCCCTGAGCCCAACAAGAGGGGACACTTCAGTAAGATCCACACAAGCATGTTTCCCCCCGGCCTACCCAAACACAAGCCATAAGGTAGACCTCTCTTCGAGTGGATCTCTCAGAAAGTTCACGGGGGCCTCCTTTTTAGAAGAAATTCCAGCTCGTTTAAGAACATCATACAGCCCTAGCCAAATCCTGCCTATATTTGAAACTAGGTAACTCTTTGCAATGGACCGCATGCTCACCAAAAGAATCCAAACAAACCTTGCGGCAAACTGGGCAAGGCTCATCAACCGGAAATAGAGGGATCATTAGCCGGTACTTAAGGATAGTCCGGTACTCCAGAGCCAACATATGTTGGCCTAGTCCTTCAATGGGGATAACGGTCAAGAAACTCTGAGCACGGGGAGCTCGGAGACATTCACTAAATAGGCCACACACCAAAACATTCTAGGCTTTGAGGGGGGGGTGTCCTTGTTAGAGAAACCGCTAAATCGAATTCAGGAAGGGACATGCGCACACGATCCAACGCATATCGATAGTCAGAATTAGCCCTATCAATACCACATCCCTGAAGAATGTGGTCCTGCAAACTCCAAGATTGCGCCCTTGAGGCCACAAAAGCATAAGTGGATACATCCTCAGCCGAACATAAACCCAACCCACCAAACCAAATCGGAAGTGATGCTAGCCTCCATTGGAAATCCCCAAAAAAAGGACCCTCACAAACCACAATAGCCTCTATCGCCCTCCTAAGGCCATTGTTAAAAATAGAAACAGCTTCCCCTATATACATAGGTTGGCACGTTCTGAGACCAAATAACAGCTTTGCGACGCTCATGCATGAGCGGAGCAAAAGGAGCTCAGATTGAGGGTCCTGTAGACTTGGGAGAAGACTCATTTGTTCCATAGCACGAGATGCCCTTTTCACAGCCAAACTACTAATAAACCCTGCATCCCGGCTAATTTCGCCTCCAAGGAGTTTCACACCCAACGTCAGTCTCCCAATATCGTTGGGAAACAACCCCTCCTTTACATTCACCCCATTGCATGATGGCCAAAAAAATTATATTTTCTTAATGTTGAGTTCAAGGCCCAAGCGGGGCCCCTCTGCCCTGATTATATCTATGGCATTTGCAACCACTTTAGTGTCTCCGATAATCTTACCATCATCCAAATATCAAGCATGGAAAAGCAGTTAGCAGCAATCCTTAATCCGATGAACAAGTGGGTGCAAAACTAGAGCAAAAAGAAGAGGCCCTAAAGGGTCCCCCTGCTGAACTCTAGTCGTGGAGCAAATATGGTCATCACCCACATATAACCTCGCCGACTGACCATATAAAAAATCCACCCATAGGGAAATAGACGGGCATCGAGTCTGAACCTCATGTAGGAGGGTAGTCTGATCCACCAAGTTGAAGGCATTAGAGAAATCAACAGTAAGCATAGCCAATGACCCATCCGAGTGAAACTTATTTAAGAATCTATTCGCGCCATGAAGCACGGCCTCTGCCCCGCTGGGGACTCCCACCCTAAACTGAAAGTCCCTAAGGTATTTAGACATCTCCTTCCTGACACCCCTTATAGCCACCTTAGAGGCCAACCTCCTCCAAATCACGCCCTCGGCAATAGACCTGATCCCATTATCTGGTTTAAGCAACACCGTGAGGGGCGCAAATGCCACAAACTGTGCCATAACCTTTGGACTCCTCCCCTCCAACAATAAATTAACCACCACATAGATAAGTAACCCAATAGCGATCGCCGAACCCTCACCACCTAATGCATCTAAAATGTGTTGGGCTCTCAATCCGTCCCGCCCACAAGACGTCCCTTTTGGGAAATATTAAATACACCCAAGAACGCTATCAACGTCCACAACAAGAGGAGGATCCGAGGGCAATGAACCAGGCATAACGGGATGAGGCAGTATGAGGTGCTTAGCCAACAACGCTGTCAAAGTATCCGTACCGAAAGGTGCCACCCCTGAAGAGCATAAAACCTTAACAGTAGCAGTGAAGTGCCCGTCCGATACTTTCATCAAACATTGTTTAACATTGGTGCCCACAGTTGAGCTATCGGACCCAGATATACTGTCATCCTTCCCCGATACCACCCTTAAAGGTTGGGCAAAAAGCAATGGAATAAGTTTAATAAACCTATCCCCACCACAAGCTATCAATGCCCGTTGAATACTATGGCATTGCAAAGACTTCCTGTTACCAGACCTACGCTCGTGACGGTTAGAAGGCCTAAAAACAAGCAACGTGCAACGTGGTAACAACAAAAGTTTAACCCATGCCTCAATAGACGTCGGTGTAGCTGCCACCTTACCCAGAGCAGAAGCTAAAGCATGAGAAAATGCCGTACGACAACTATGAGGGATGCTCTTAACCGTCGTGATACGTAGGGAGAACACACGATCAAGGAGAACCTCATCCACAACCACCCCTCCCAAAGGAACCACTTCTCTCCTAACCCGTGGCCTAACGATCCCTACTATGAACTCCTCTGCATCTCCCGCCACCTACTTGAACCGGGTCATCCCATCAGTATGATGGCATGCCCGACTAAGAGCATGTAAACACATACACACCCTACACAGCCACTGATCTAAGGCCTTTAAAGCCTCCCCAACTGAAACAAACAATTCACAATCTGTGGAAAGCGCCTCTCGTAAGGCCCCCCTCCGATCGTCCAAAGACAAATAGAGACACATAATATGTGCAACCAACAGAGGAAACCCCTTGGACCCCGCCATTCCATCTGGGCAACAATGAAAACCTCTAAATGGGCACGGCCAAATACCCGCTGAAGAACAAACACTCACCTCTATGGAGGGAGCCTAAAAAGAGAAACAAACTCCTATTCAGGGACCGAGAAGGTCCACAAACTTCTATTCAGATATAGCTAGATAACCAAGTACGGGAATTTTCATAAGGTCATGCTATTGATAATTTTATACCCCTTACCCATTTATTACAAGTAATACCTTTTTAATACACGATGTTTTGACAAAACAAGCCGATTATTGATTTTTTTATGTATTTTTTTATTTTTATTATTTTTGACTTGTCAAACTTTACACTTTCTGCTTCGCACTTTTTTGGGCAATTTTACCAACTTTATCTACATGGCAAGACAATCTATTTTTGATTTTCTATTACGTATCTTTTGTGTTTTACACTTTTGACTTATAAAACTTTATATTTTGTATTTTATATTTTTATTTTTTAGTTATATTATATAAATGAAATTATAAGAATAAAAATAAAATATTTTTTTAAAGAGAAATATCACTTGGTTTTTTAAAGGGTATCAAATTATCAGTCACCAACCTTCGCAAAACTGTCAAAAAATACAAAACATAAACATGTAAAAAACTTCATTATATTGTAAATAGAAAAGAGAATGAGAATCTTTGATATTTTTCAATGAGCCCTAGAGTACCAATATAGAAGTAGTGGATAGGAGTTGATTTGTTACTCATCCATATCCATCAATAACATGTAAATTATTGCAAAATACATAGTCACTTGATCCAACTTTATTCTTTGACCATAACATTTTACTCATTCAAAGTCAAAACTAGATGTAAACAATTTTCTTTGCATCTTTAAACCAAAGAGATTTGGTACAAAATCTTTTACTTTTTTGGCCATGTACCAAATATATTTCTACAAAATCTTATACCTTCTTACATGGGACATAAATTCATTTTCTCTTTTTTTAACTCGTAACGCTTTTTAGAAAACCCATATATGACAGGTGATTTCATGGTGTTGCGTTGCAACAAAACCTGTAGATTGTGAACAAAATCAAACATAAGCGATAACCTTTCCTGTTACAATGCAATCTGTACTAAACAATGGAATAAAGACCAAATAAAATCAAGAACATCTTTATAATGCACCTTAATCAATTATCTACAATATCCAAAAAAATCACAAAACAAAACAAGCAATTTTTTTATCCTTTGTTATAATCTATTTTTTGACTCATTCTTCTAAATTGAGACCAAAGTCGAGTTTGGGCAGCTGAATACGCGGCAACTTTGGAATTTTGAGATCATGAACCGGCAAAGATTCAATGTGATCGACAAATCTGTATCTTCATCATTATCAATTGCTTTAGGTGGTATTATCATACTCATAAACATACCACCAACGGATCAAAGCGGTTGACTCACTCCATCTTTGAATTTCAAAATGATGGACACTTCGGATATCTGCCAAGTGACGGTTAGGACTATCATGGCTGAAAGAAGACATTGTGTTATAAAATTCTGCCTCTTTAGTTCCTTGAGTTCTTTTACTATCTTAGTTTTCTCCTCGTCATTGTCTTCTTTCAATTTTGCAATGTTTATGTTTTTATTACGGTTAAGTCACCGTCGATTGTGGATTCCGATTCCTCTGGTTCACTTTCGAACTTATCCAACTATTATTTCCATAATTCTTAACTAAGTGTTTTTGTTTCACATTTAAGCATAACACTTGAGCTGCGTAATAATGTCATGCGCAACTCAGGGCAGACCAAGAGGATTCTCGAGGCTCCTCGCGAACTACGTTACTTTATAACTAAAATTATGTCAAATATACCATTTTTAATACACATGTTCTAAAAATTTTATATTTAGAGTCTTGTTTCATCAATAAAATGCATCTCACATACTTTTAATATTGCGTAACGTAACCCTTAGCCTCTCATGCATGACGATTTACGGTTAGAACCTAAACGTTTTCGTTTCTAGTTTGTCGTGAACATTTTATGTTTGAT
>BQNB010003685.1:0-112969 GCA_026074375.1 Tanacetum coccineum | reverse complement strand
TCATTGTTTGAGGGGGAGAGAATGTCAAATCTCTTTGTCATGATCAAATGAGCTGTAAAAAGGGAAAAAGATTTTCAAACGATAACTCGATTGTGCTTTATGTGTTACTTGTTTTATGCCTTTAGGGGGTAGTTTTGCTAAATTATGTCTATAGGTATGAGAGTTTAAAACATTAGGGACCAAGTGTGCTATTTGTTTATCTTGAATATACCTTATAAAACCTAATTGGCAAGATTAATAAGTTGTGTGAAGATGAGGGGCCAAAAGTGTCAAAGTTAGAAATCGTTAATAACAATAACAACCCCCAATCATCACCCGTCCCATTCACTGTACACGAACTCTACACACACTCAAACATACACACGAACACTTCCCACTCGAACCACTTCAATCTAGCTGAATCACTCCGTTTCAACTTGAAGGTATACCTGAAATATTGATTATCTTCACCTAATCAACTCGAAACCTAAAGGAATTAATCGATTTCACCGCATTTGATTGAAGTTGCCCTAATTATAAAATTAAGGTTCTTAAAATCAAACTTGGTTAAATCCTTAAATTGATTGAGGGTTTTTGTTGTATTAGGTGTATTATATGTATAGACTAGTCGAGTTTTTAGTATTCGTTGTGAATTAATAATGTTCTTGATTGTTTTGTGCTAGCTTGAATAGATAAATGCATAAATATTAACTGTTTGTGTGATAGATTGTTATACATGATTCAATGGAAAAGAGTAGAGTTATATGTGAAAGTCGATCTAGCACAAACTTAAGGAATTGAACGAGTATCTAAATGTGAGGGCCAAACTAGTGTTATTTAACATGGACCGAACGAGTGTCTATATGTGAGGACCGATCGAGTGTCTTATTGTTGCTGTTTAACACGGACCGAACGAGTGTCTAAACGAGAGGACCGATCGAGCAATGACCGATCGAGCAATTTACATATTGGATCGAACGAGTGTCTAAACGTGAGGACCGATCGAGCAATTTACATATTGGACCGAACGAGTGTCATCTAAACTGGACCGAACGAGTGGAGTATAGAGTGAACCGAACGAGTGCTGTGTAGAGTAGACCGAACGAGTGAAGTCTATTAAGGACCGATCGAGTGAAGTCCATTGTGGACCGAACGAGTGAAGACTTTTTGGTGAATATGTTCATTATTAGTGTAGACTTTTTGGTGAATAATAAGATGTGCTCGAGTACAAATTTTTCAAGAATTTCTTAGTAAATTCAAAAATTTCAAATAATTGTACTCAGCAACCCGGCATCACTTATAAACCCTCAAAAGTTTGAGGGTGAGTGCAATAACATGTTTTCCAATCTGGCTATCAATCTCATTGCCCCAAACGTTTAATCAATTGATATCCAAAATATCAAGGGATTAACATTTTGGATAAGGGGAGAAAATGTGATTAACCTGGACCTAATGTATATTGACAGAAGTGATCAAATAAAATAGACTCAATGCACTCCATACCTAGCATGTACTACGATTACGATGCACATGTTAAGGAGGAGCTTTTAGTGATAATGAAAAACTCTCAAAGTGTAAATCTTTTGATATTTACATCAAACACTTTGATTGAAGTTTTAAAAGTTTTTGGATGTATCGAGAAGTAAAAACACAAAAGCCCTACCATGTTCTTAAATTTAATGAAGTTATAAGGCGGTTAGGCTTAGGATTTCATATCTCATTGATCCAGCCAAACCGAGGAACAACCCAGGGATATCCACTAGTTAGTGTGAAGTCCCCTTAGGTATGATAATAAATGAGAAAAAGTGAGAATAGGGAATAATGCCGACAGTAGATGTAGCTAACACTGGAACCAACCCAACAAGGTGTTTTATTTATAAGTCCTCGTATGTGCAATTAAGGGGTTGAAGAATGAAAAGAAATGTACGGATAAAGGTGAAAATAAAAGAAGCCCTCCAACACTTAGCAGAAACCGTGCCAAATACATATGCCTGTCAGAAACACTCAGTGTTGTCTGACATTGAAGACAGTCATGGACCCAGTGACGCAATCACAAACCTTCCCTAGCCACTCAAGGACTAATTAAAAGACTCTTGTTTCCAATTCTCGATGGAGATACACACATTCCATCGACTTTCTCACATCTGAGGTTAGTTGATATGAAAAGGTGGCAGTCTGCTCCAGCCTCCGAATCACTAAAATCAAATGCACAATTGAGTCTAGAGCCAAAAGGAGATCATCCCCATAAATCACATTAGTACACTTGTTTTAATTTCTACTTGCTAAGTCACACAATGTGAATTACAAGATACAATTAAAGTCCCTCTGCACCTCCTTGTGATTTTGCAGAACATCAGAGTAATTCAATTCACAATGAAGATAAATCCCTGCCTTGAAGTCAACATCAAACAAGCTCATGTAGGAACTTGTGCGATTTTATGAATCAAACGTGAGACAACTGGAAAGAAACGATGGTGCGATACTATTAGAATCAAACTTGTTCCAGAAATGATCAACGGTTGATAATGAATTTTTTGAAATGATAAACACTCACGGTGTGTCACAAAAACAATTTTGTAATTGATACACCCGATTGATTTTCAAAATCAATTTTATCATACGAACGGATGGATAGTAACTCACTGTTCACTCTATCGGCGTCTGCTTTTAGACGTTCTGATAAAGAGAACATGCTGAGTACGATGAATCTGATACTTATGTGTTAGAAAGATTCAATACTTTAAAAAAAAAAACACTGGAAAATCCAGTCAAGAAGTTTCTTCTATAATTGAATCTTAGTCTGATCACCAGGTTCGATCCTCTCGGATCCGAAGGTTTCACCAACCGAACCTGGCGACGACAAAGCCCATATTCGTCCCCCTGCTTTATTGCAAACTTTATTACCCTATATGAAGCTGCGAAAAAACTGCCTTTAAAAAACCCAAAGAGCTTCAAATTTTACCAAGTTTATCCACGTTTCTTTGTATATTTTTTATAGAAATCCTTCAAAACACCATGCTAGATCATCAACATGAGTTTGCAAGGACTTAAACACATAAAAAAAATAAAAAAGAACCCTAAATATACTTGGTTAAAGTTTCGGCTAAAGAAGGTTTTCGCAAAAACAAGATTTTTGACATAAAAAACACTAGAGAATCATCTTATGGCTTACCACTTATTAGGTCATAACATATGGATATTACTCACACATATAAATATAATTATAGAGAGAGAAAGTGAAGTTGGTAAATAAAGAGAGGAAAGGGGTTGTGTATTATTGCAAGATAGAAAGAGATGAGGAATACAAATGAGACACACAACATCACCCTCTCCTAGCATGGAGAGGGATGTATTTATAGTACTAGAAACCTTACACATGAGGTGTTGGGGCTGGCCCAATAAAAGTGTTGGGAATTTACTTTTACGTGACGACATTACAGAATTACCATAGTTTATCATAGTCACATACGCGAGGACTAGAATAGGCAACTATGTATAGTTTAGAGGCGTATGGGCTATAAATACCCCTATATGGCTTCCATAGAGGGGTTGAGTCATTTTAGCATTGTCAAGTCATTTGTATCATTCATCCATTTTCCATCTAATATCACAAGTCCGTCTTCCATCTCACTACTCTCTCTCACTAAAATGGCTATCATGTGGTTTGACTCACCAAGACCACCGGATCATAGTTTACGTAGACCTTCAATTGGTATCAAGAGCCATGGCAACATACTCTTGGGTCGGTTTTGATTTTTGTCCGATTGGTTTCTTGGTCTCAAATATGTTTATTTAAAATCTGTCACTTTTGGATATGTCACTGTTGCTAGTTGTGGTCTCATCTGTCTTATTTTTGTCCTTATTTTCGGCTTATTTGGTGACTGTGTTGGTATAATAATCATAACAACAGATTATACTACATACTCTACTTTATGAATATTTTTGGTCCTTATTTGGTCTCCAAGGTCTTCCAATTAATCAGGTATGGTCATGTTTTTTGTTGTTATCTCAAGATGACAAAATAACAAGTAGACTCGAAGGACAACAGTGACAGCCGAACGAGCTCAACCGAACGAGTTTGACCGATCTAGATAAGTTTATAAGAGCCGAACGAGTTATTTTAATGAGGACCGAACGAGTGGAGATTATGAGAACCGAACGAGTGGCCAAATTAAAGGACCGAACGAGTTGAAGAATATGGACCGAACGAGCTTCAAACTTAATGAACCGAACGAGTGTACCCTCTTGAGGACCGAACGAGTGTTAAACCTTGTGGACCGAACGAGTTGGTCACCCTTGTGAGCCGAACCAGTTTACAGTCGAACTAAACCAAACCGAGTCAACTCGGTATTTACCGAGTTGACCCGGTCAAACTCAACAATAATCAACAACATAATCAACAGCCTACACCCTCATCACAAGTACAATTTCAACAAATCCGACTCGATCTACCTACCTCTTCGTCACAAATTATAATCCAACAACTCCATCACTTCTAATTTCTCAACAAGACACAAAAATAAGTCAAACAATGATCTCAGATTCATGTTTAGGCTTAATAAACCAAAATCTTATAAAAGATTTAACACGATTTCATCACTGATCCATTCTTAATATTCGAAATTAAAGAAATAAACTTATAACAATTGGGTTATAGTTCATTCCTTTGTTTCGGTTTAAATCGATTTGTAAGACTCGAAGTCTCAAAACAATATCAATGCACCTACCCGAGACCCTATAAGGATCTTGAAGCCGTGGTCTTGGTTCTTTCTTCCTGGATATACGTTTTAAAGGGTTGTTGCTTATGCTTGGCTCAACGAAAATAGAACAACAGAAGGATGAAAAGGATGGTAGATATGTTTGTTTTAAAGCTACGATTGTCATTAGAAGAAACCTGTAAGATGTTGGGTGAGTGGTAACTGAATTTAGAGAAAAAGATGGTATGGGGGCGGATGAATTCGATAAGTGTGTGTTAGGGTTACTAATAATTAGGGTATAGTGTGTTATATATCCCTAAATGTGGTGTATTGTGGATCCGAGTATTGATAAAGCATATGGGCCAAGATTTTTAGTGTGGTATTGGTCTTGGGTTGTCTTTAGGCCTTGTTTGATTATAACATTACTAGGCCGAATGATTTATAAGTTAGGTTTTGGGCTGGATGCCAAGCTGGGCCTGTAATGCTTATTAATTTTGATTATATGGATGCGTGAAATAGCGCCACTATACGTTTGATGGAGCAAATCGGGTTTATTAACTATGATGGGTTTGTTAGAATGACGTATGTGGACCAAGCCAAAACAACATTTTGTGGTATCCGAATTTGTGTTTAAGTATACTGGGCTTAACGTAAATTGGGCTGCAAGTTTATCTAGTGGGCTGTGTTTGTGATGGACGTTGGGAAATAAAGTATGAGTAATAGATGATTTCATATTAACACTAAATTTTAGCTAAATTGAAACTCACTTGGGATGAATATTTGCTATATATATTGTTAATGGATTACGGTTGTTGCTTCCATGATGACCAGTTGTGACAATGTGAGAGACCAAGATCAATTGGGATAAAGAATCATTAAAACTTAAAGGGCTAGATTGGAATTAATTAAGTTGACTACGGAGTTATTAGGATCTCACTTATTTTGAGATTGAAGTGGCAATTTTCGAAAGGCTGTTTCTTATTTTATCTTGAAGTTCGGGGGTTGCTGGATGCATGACTTTCAATGATTAACTTGCCTCGAGCTTAATTTAAGTTGAAGACTTGGTTTATCTAGATTCCAGCAGTCAAGGGGTGGATGGTTGATGACCTGGTTAACTATCACTTAAAGGAGTTACGTTGTAGTACTCAGTGTCACACGCTAAGACGATGTGGATAATCGCAAGAGGTGATGAATCCCCCCCCCCCCCCCCCCTCATACTTGGTAGGGGTATTGAGTACTTAAGATTTGTTGGAGCACAAATTCTCTAACACCTTCTCCAACATTAGCGCAAGCTTAAGTCACAAGAACGGAAATTCTACTTCAATTTCAAGTTTGGTATATCGGGTTTACTTCATCAGTAGTTACTTCAAATAGCCTACAAAACGGTTGGTAAAATGATAGCCAAAGAGAGGTTATGAGTAGAGATTTGATCAGCAATTGATTCTCACGGGTAAGATCTGAGCTAATTTATTCCTCACACAAGTACTCAAGTAAGTGCGCGTCCAAGGTGTTGCTGATTCCGACATGTCGAAACCAGCAAGGGGGAAGGAGAAGATTCACCCTTGAGCCTTTGCCTTTCTTTTTCTTGAAAGCTTGACATAGGGCATCTTTCTTGAATTTTTATAAGTTAGGCCATGCCGGGAAGACAAATGTCATAACCGCAGAGAATATCAGCGCTTTAACTTATGGCTTTTGGGTGCATTTCTTCAGACACATAGGGGAAGTGATATCTTGAGACCTTTAATTAGTATTATTGAATTTCTATGGGGGAAGTGTTGTGAGAAGATTATACAAGCGAGAGAAAATAGTTGCTGATCTAGTTATGCTTACCACCCCAAAACAATCAATCACTAATCTTATTCCTAAAGGAATACATAAAAATTGATGTGGTATTTTACCAATTCCGCTGTGCACTTAATTATTCTAAGCTTGTAAGAAAGCTTTGAAACTGCTCAAGAGAGGATTGCTAGTTTGGGGGGAAGCTTTGAAAGCATCTAAATAAAGAAATATGTGGCATGAATTCGGGGAAAGCTAATACATAGCTATATTTTGGAGGAAAAGCTTTGAAGGCTTCTAAATAAAGAAAATGTGCATGAAATTAGGGGGAAGTTGATTCATTGCTAGTTTGGGGGGGAGCTTTGAAAGCTTCTAAATCATGTATATGAGGCACGAATTAGGGGGAAGCTAATTCAAAAGCTTCTCCTTAACCGGAAGTGTATGGGTTACTTAGTTCGTGCCTATTACAGTATTTCTCCTACAAAGTACTACAAAGATGATTCATGTGGAGTGCATACTGAAGTCAAACACCACATAAGACTCATCACATATGAAGTCTCATGGAAGTTCTTGTTCTTATCATTATGTACTTGTTAGGAAATTATTTGTATGTAATTTTTGTATCTCGTACCCGTGGGGGAAGATTGTTGGGTAAATCACTTTTACGTGACGACATTAAGAGATTACCATAGTTTAACATAGTCACATAACCGAGGACTCGAATAGGCAACATATGTATAGTTTTAGAGAGGCGTATGAGCCTCTATAATATTCTCAACCCCCTGCTCTAATGGCTTCCATAAGAGGGGTTGAGTCATCAACATCTTTTGTGTTTTGAGTTTCATCTTAAGTGTGCGAGTAGTCCTTCCATTAAGTAAACCCCAATAGAATCTCATCAAAATCCATCTAACTAACTATCCATCATCTATCTACTCTCACTACACCATTCTTCTCACACACAAAAATTGCGTCTAAACATAACAGCGTGAGCGTCACTCTCATGCGCAACCTCCCAAGCGACACCACTACCCGACTCATTACGATTTTCGTCCGAGCAATACCCTATCCATAACACCACGCTCACCTACTACAATCAAAAGAAACAACACTTTTTTACTGACTCTCCCCCACACACATTATTCTCTCACTTGGCGACTACAAAAACCTTCAAAGTATTCTTCATAATTATTCACCCTCGCGCGTTCACTGATAGAAGCGTAAGTCAACGCCCCACTAATTGTAACAAAATATACATTTTTTGCGCCGCTACAAAAAAACTACAACCATCATCAAAAATGTTTCTCTTTGACAGACTACTTTAACAACACATTTGGGTTTCATAGTAGCTTAATCACAGAACACAAGACCGAAGCTCAACTTAGTGTGTTTGTAAGTTGGAACTGTAACGAGCGCTTGTAAGCCCCGTACGCGTACAGCCCACACACTAGTATAACCGAACGAGTATCAACGCCAAACTCAAATAGATTAACCTCGAACTAGTACATACTTCTATGATTGGAGTCACACACTCCGCAAACACAGATCAACCCTAACGCTAAAGTAAACCGATCAAGATTGGTGAACCAGAACAAGATCAACCGAACTAGTATTTTTCTTTGATAACCGAACAAGAAGGACCGAACTAGGTCTTCTTTGACAACCGAACAAAAAGGATCGAACGAGGTTTTCTTTGATAACCGAACTAGAAGGACCGAACTAGTCACTTTCAAAAAAAAAAACCAAAATTTCAAATTTCTAAAATTATACGGTTCTTTCTGTGACTTGTAAAATCCCGTGAAACATTAATTTGTATTTCCCGGTTTTGTTGAGAATTGTAAAATCCCTTGTAGTTTCAAGAATTTATTCAAGACTCAACAAACACATAACCAAACACAATTTCTTTCCACCACCGATCGATCAATTTGTAATCTTTTCAGATACCAACGTTATCAATAGATGACCTCTTTTGGATAAATCTCTTCTCTCGGGTGGTGATAATAAACCACCGATGCTTGAAAAACACTTGTATGATTCATGGAAAAGCAGAATGGAACTTTATATGATGAATAGACCTCATGGAAGAATGATTCTTGCCTCTGTTGAAAAAGGTCCATTCGTTTGGCCATAAATCACTGTGGAAGGGGTAACAAGACTTAAGGAATATACTGAACTCACTCCCACTGAAGCCATTCAAGCTGACTGTGACATCAAAACGATTAACATCATACTCCAAGGTCTTTCAACTAAAATCTATGCTCTTGTGAGTCAACACCGTGTAGCAAAGGATCTTTGGGAGAAGATTAAACTGCTATGCAAGGCACGACAAGAACCGAAACAAGAAAAGAGAGTGCAAGCTGTATGATGAATTCAATAAGTTCATTTACAAGAAAGGAGAGTCGATACATGAGAACTATTGATTAAAGGCTACTGATTCAATCTATTACACATGCTATGAACAACTACAAGATGCCATCCGGATCAATTTCAAGTTAACACAATTTTAAAACACTCTTCCTGATGAATGGAGCAAATATGATACAGAAGTAAAATTGGTCAAAAGACTTGCATACTACCAATGTTGATCAGCATCATGCATACTCTCAATAACATAAGACATGCAAAGTGAAGTTATCGTTTGATGCATAGAACGCAACTCCCGATCCTCTTGCTTTAGTTGCATCTCACCAATATTCTCCCGTCAACTTATCAATCTCATCCTACACAATCTCCTGAACTCGTCAAATTGAACATCATGTCACCATATCCTTCTTCACAGTCTGAACACATTATCAACTCAACAATTCACAACCAGTCCAATCAACACCTCTTTCAATCACTTATCCATCAAATGAGTACCAATCCTCCATTCACCACAACGTTTATTCTCCACAACCATCCTCCCCACAATGAATATGCTGCCCAAAAACAACCTTATAATATCATATAAAACCAACTACACCAATCTGAATATTCCAACCAGAACTCTAAGTCAAATTTTTTCCCAGTATTCAAAAGGGGATATCAATTAATATGCGATCAATCACATTAGACATCCTAAACTGTTTGTTGTCACACTCCCGGTATCCTACTCTACCACTAATCAGCTAAGGAATTCGTCAAACCCTCTCAACAAGCACCATCTATGATGGAAAAGTAACTGTGCAACTGTATCAATGGAGACAAACTACTTATGTGCCGCTGGAACAACAAGAAAATACACACCAGGAGCAATTGGACGCAACACCAAGGAAACAACGGACTGTCATCAGTTACAATTGCGAACGGGGAGGGTCATATTGCCAAGACATTACTAACCCCAAGAAAAAAAGTATGAAACAGTTGTTTCAATGATAAAGTGTTGCTGGTTTCAAGCTCAAGCCAAGTGGGTCAAGTTTTAATAGAGGAAGAAATGCATTTTTGGAAGATCAAGACTTCCTGACACTCAAACCTCATCCAAACTGTCAATACCCACAATGCCTGCTTATCAAGCCGAAGAGCTGATGCCTGAGACTCTCTGATTGTGATGAGCCTTAACTCAGCAAGATTGCACTCGTGCGAATCTATTCAAGAAAGCTCATATGCCTCATTGAGTACACAATCCAAAAATCTGACCTAGTGATTTAATCAATCCAAGTGAGCAGATTAATGATACGTCTTCTAAAACAGTCTAATGATGTGAATCATACCGAAACTGAAATAACCAAGATGATAGCAAAATCCTTCCTTATCTCATAATCTGAGTGAAACACAACATGAACAGTCCAGAATTCTAACTCTTCACTCAACAAAGATGTCCTGATATTATCTATGTTTGAACAATTAAATACCCAAGTGATGAACTGCACCAATGTTAATCTTGAATATAAAAGTGCGCAATAAAGCATTGAACTACCAGCTTAAACATATATAATAGAAGGAGGTTAAAATTTAAAAAGAAATGCAAAATGTTTAAGAACAATTTTTCAGGATCCAAATGACAACATGCCGAGATTGTAACGTCTTAAGCAAACTCTTTCTGAACAAGTGCAAGACGATTCTTTAATGAAAAACAGTTTTCTGAATCTCAAAAATGATTTAAAAAAAGGAAGAAAACAGAAATATTAATAGAGAAATTGCTTTAGAAAAGAAATTAAGCAACTGTGATAATATCAATAATTCAAAAAAGGGTCAATCTCGTAAACCGTTCAAAAATGATGACTAAAATCCAAAATTTGTTATATCATATCCACGAAACAAGCATCGTTTTGAAAAACCGTTTTATCTGAAGAAAGTCGGGAGTCAAAGCCAAAACAGTAAATGACGAGAATGACAGTTCATTAAATGGATGCCTATTGGATTCCTAATTCTGATCAGATATTAATGCTTTATGAAGAGAGTCGTTCAAAAATGCTTTTGAAAGAACAAGATCCAATGGCTGTAAAAAATAAAGTGAACACTAAACCCATTAATTATGCTATTCTTAATAACGATTACAACAAACGATTTGTACGGACAATATGTATTATAGAGTGGACATGCCATAGGAAAGCACTGAAACATTCGGTCCCATCATTAACCATCCTCCTCTTCCACAACCAACAAAGTGTGAAGGTTCCAAAAGAATTTCCTAATGTGATTAATGGTAATACTAGCTTAAAGAGCTTAAACGCCATCATTGCTGGCTCTGATCAGGTATCAAAGAAAGAAACCACTGCCACAGCCTATCACTGAGGCACGTGGGGTTTTTGAACATACAAAGCTTTTTTTCGAGATGAAATTAATTCCCATTATTAAAAGAATTAAAAAGATAGTCCTCATACCTTCAATCATACTTGGTTGATGAACTATGCCGATGGTCCAAAATGTCTTTTTATCAAATGGAACAGGCTGTCGAACAACAATCGCTTGGATTCCAAACTTTCGAAGTTAAAAAGAATCAAGTTATGATGAAAATGAACGACACTTGGCACAAGCCATGATCATAGATATTGTAAAAACTGTTGTGAATTTGTCTGTGAATGATGGTTGTAAAACTGTGAATGAATGTCAAAAGTGTCCTCGAACGCAAGACTGAGCTTCTCACAAAAAGGATGTTGTTGATTAAAGAAACTTTACGCTAAACTTTGGTAAGAGGTATGTACACTCTTGAAAAACATTCATCACTTTGGAAGCCGATTCAACTTAGATCAATAAATTTTTCAACACCAAACAGTGATTTAGATCAAATGCTCCAAGTTATACTCAGGTTGTTTTGAATTAAAGTGAATTGAGAGCTCAGTCTCAAGAGAAATACAACAGTCATTGTCAAAGAGAAAGAGTCAAATTAAGTCCTTTAAAAGGAAATGTAGATGATAGTAAAGTCAAAATGGACAAGGATGAAGAAATTAAAGACGTCTTAACATTGAATTTTGGGGAACATAGAGTGACAAAACATTGTTGCTGAGAATGAGCATTTTAAACAGACTATAAGCAACTTTATGACTCGAATAACACCAAACCCGTTTTCAATCAAAGTAACAATGTGATGCGTAAATCAAAAAAAAACAAAGGTCAATATAAAGACCTGGGAAAATTTCTGATTTAAAATGCAAAACTTCAGGAACAAGGTTTGGTCCTACAGCGCCTGAAAAAATAGTTTAAGGAAACTTAAAAGGAAAAGCTTTAAGATAAGGAGGCTAATGAGACCGCACTCGTTGATGCCAAAAGTGTCTAAAGGATAACGTGGAAACCAATCACATGCCCAAATTGTTGAATAAAAAGGACTGCACACTCCACCGAGTATTAAGCACACCAGGAAGAAGCTTTCGTCCTTAGGGATATAGTCGAACATGTAAAAGAGAATTATCCTCAAGATTCACTCTTAGAGTCTGCCTTTAGGTATACTAAAGTCATTCAAGAATTGATTTCACACATAAGTAGGACTTGCCCTAGCATCAACAATTTTGATCCTCAATTAGTTGCGGTCACACCGAGGAAAAAAGGAAAAGAAATTTTAAGGTTTGTGCGAATCACTCACATCCACGAGAAAACACAAAAACAGACATCGACTTCAAAGATAGTTTTCTAACAACGTATGTTGCATCTACAGAGAAAGACTTTTCTACTAGTGCTAGCGATCACAGCCTCAGGCAAAACCAAGGGAATGATAAATTCAGCAAACATCCAAAAAGTAAACTCAAAAAAAAGTAGAAGCTCACCCTAGGAACATTAAATCTAGTTTGAATAAAAGGAATGGTGCTGTTAAAGTTAATGGATCTGTGTCTGTGCAGAATTCCAAGAAACATGATAATTCTGATTATGTCTATACTACCGATGATGATTGCATGTCTTCTGATAATTTGTGTGTTTCTAATTCTATGAAATGATGTGAAATGTTGCGCTAGAACCTAAGAAGAGAAAAATCTAAGAAAGAGATTTGGAAACCAACATGACTTGTGTACACTTATATCAGATAGTATATCATTGGAGACCTAACCGGTTGACCCTTCACTATTGTAGGAAAATGCCGTGCCCTTTAACCTAGGATTACCACTACTAATTGAAGTGACCACCCCCCCCCCCCCCCCCCTTCTAGGAAACCAATAGTTCTAGAATCTGAATCACCCAAACCATAGTGGTTAATTGGTAATACTCAAGGAAAACCTAGGAAGAATAAGATACAAGAGCCCGTTAGCAAAACTAAGGTATAAACCAATATCTGCTAAACAAAATAGGAGCCTAGTAAATCCTGGGATCCACAAAAACCAATGTTACCATACTACATCTCTTATTGATGCAGGTGTCCAAATCCGTCCTCTGTATTATGGACTCTGGCTGCTCGACAGCACATGACCTGAAGAATGCGCTCCCCAGCTCACCAATTTCATCAGAAATTCTTGGGACAGTCAAATTCCGGAAATGATCATTAGTTGCAAAGGATAAATGAGGTATTGAGACTAACAGATTGGGAATGTTAACTATTTCAAGGGGTTTATTACGTTAAGGAGATAGCATAATCTATTTTCTGTGGGAACAATTAATGTGATTTCCAATCTCGAAAGGCTTTTCGTCAACAACCACCACAGACTTCATTGTCGTAATCCAGAAGAGTTTGATTATTGCGGGATCATCGAGGGGATAATCCTTTATACACTTTCACTTGGGAATTGATGCGTCCTCCATCCCATTTTTCTATTGTTAAGGCGTCTAAAACAAGCGTCTTGGTTACGCATTCGTCGCCTATCTCACTTGAAACTTTGCGTGCTAATAATCATCTTGCAAGACATGGACTTGTCCAGACTCTTAAAGCTCAAGTTTGAAAAGGATCACTTAAGTCTGCATCAGTGCATTAGCAGCAAAAGTTCAAAGAAACCCCACAAATCCAAATCATGAGGACACCAATCAAGAAAAACTTTTACATTTTACATATGATCTGTGTGGGCCAATGCGTGTCGCGAGTGTCCCAACTGGAAAGTAAGTACATTCCTCGTATATTGTCGACGACTACTCTCGATTTACATGTGTAAAATGTGTTTTGCGATAAAAAGATGAAGGCTCCCCCAGCTTTGATTCATCCATTTATTTTTGAAGAAGATCCCAAGTACGATCGCTAAAGAAACCGACCGTCGCATCAGAACTAGATAATGGAACTGACAGTATTTGTTAATCAGGACATTGCGTGAATATTATGAGAAGTTTGGCATCACTCAGAAACATCATTTGCAAACGCACTCTCACAAGGCAAAACGGTTGTTGAAAGATGAAATCCGTACGCTAATTGACGCAAAAACAGCCCACACTAGTAAATTTTGCAAAAGCCTCCTTTATTTCATAAGAGCCGAAGCGGTTTCCACAACCTGTAATAACTAAGAATTGCTTCCATGATATCGAACTTGGCGTCATGGTAAAACACCATACGAGCTTTTACATGACAAACCTCCCGATCTATCATACCTTCATGTGTTTGGTGCACTCTGCTACCTAACGAATGATTGCGAGAATTTAGGCAAGTTACAACCAAAGGCTGACATTGGTATTTTCATTGGCTATGCACCCACGAAGAAAGCATTCCGGATTTACAACAGACGTACCAGACGAATAATTGAAACCATTCATGTTGACTTTGATGAGCTGACCGCCGGGATGCTTCCTGAAACGGACATCAGTTCAGGACCCTCACAATCATAATATTGACTCTGTAACAATCATTCAGGGACCATGCCTAAACCCGTCCACCTTCAACACCATTTGTACCACCATTCAGATCTGAATAGGGAGTTGTTGTTTTCAACCAATGTTTGATGAGTCCACTTAATCCCCCACCTCTATTTGATTTTACAGCACCATAAGTCATTGCACCTATTCCTAAAGTAGTTGCAACCTAAACAAGCTGTATCAACTTCAACTGGCTTTCCCTTCCTCCTCAACTACAAGTTAATCCAAGATGCACCATCACCAAGAAACGTCTCATACAACATAAGAACTTAAACTCCTATAATTTCTCATGATGTTGAAGAAGATAATCATGACATTGAAGTTGCACATATGGGTAATGATCTGTACTTTGGTATTCTAATTCCAGAATTTACTTCTGATCAATCCTCATCATCGGATGTTATTTATAAAATTGTGCCTCCCGATCACCAAGTTTCTGCACACAATAGCAAATGGACTAAGGATCATCCACTTGAGAATATAATCGGTGATCTCGACAGACCAGTTTCCACATGACTACAAATCCATGAACAAGCCTTAATCTAACTACTTATGATGCCATTCACACATCAGACGTACCTATTAACTCACAAGACGCATTAACTCAAGCATGTTGGATTGAACTAAGCAAACGGAACTATTAATAATTTTAACGTCTTAATGTTTGTGAACTTGTTTCCTACCTCCTGATATAGCAATTGTCATCACTCTTAAGTGGATCTATAAGGTTAAGCATGATGCGATTAGGAGGGATTCCTGAAAAACAAGGCTCTGTTGGTCAATTGTGTTATCGTCAAGAACGAGGAATCAAATTTTTGAAGAGTCCTTCGCTCTGGTTGTAAGATTAGAGGCTATACGAATTTTTCTGGCGTCTGCTGCTTATATAAACATGGTCATCTATCAAATGGATGTGAAGACTGAATTTTTAAATGGTAATCTACGGGAAGAGGTTTATGTTAGCCAACCGGACGGATTTTGTGGATCCAGACAAACCTAACAGACTGTGTCAGAGCGCAAGAAAGCACTTTATGGGTTGAAAAAATAACACCTCGCGCGTGTATGATATGTTGTCTTCATTCTTGATATCCAATGACTTCTCAAAAGGCCCAGATGCATCTTCATAAACCAATCTAAATATGCTTTTGAATCACTAAAGAAATATAGCTTTGAATCTTGTGACCTAGTGGATACCCTATTGTGAGAAAATCCAAACTGGATGAGGATAAAAAGGAAAGTTGCAAGATCCAACACACTATCATGGTGTGATTGTCACCTCTACCTTTATCTTATCATAACTTATATTTAATCTCACCGGTTTAATATCAATTAATTTACTAAATCCAGAATTAACGAAACTCTTGTCTGAACCAGAATCAAACAATACTCTAGCATAGCGATTGTTAAGTAAGAACGTACTGGTGACAACATTCGGTCCTTGACATTGCTCGGCATCTCTAAGTACATAAGCATGGCCAGTTGCATTTCCACCTCTTTGATCACCTAGATTAGGGCATCGGCTTCGGTCATGATTTCTATCTCCGCACTCGTAGCAGGCCCGAATAGGTAGAGCATTCACCCCGGTAGCCCCACCTTTCATTCTACAATCCTTTGCCTTATGGCCTATCTTATTGCACTTGGTGCACTTCATTGGATAATTCCCAAAATGACACAAACCACAACGATTACACTTTGGGGCTGGCCCCCTTGATCAGCAACATTATTCTGGGCATCAGTCATTACCCTTGCACCATCTTGCCTTCTTTGATTGTACTGATTGTGGCGATTATTACCACGATAATTGCCATGGTTGTTGTGGTTGTTGTTGTTGCGGTTATCATTGTTGTTGGGGTTATCATTGTTGCTGCAGTTGTTGCTTCCACCTTGATTATTGTTTTCCCACTTCCTTTTGATGCCTTCAGCAATTCTTTCATTCTTTGCTTGAATTTTCTGCTCCATTAGGGCGTGTGCCATACGCACGGCCTCATTGAGCGTATCAGGTCTAGATGAAGTTGTTTCACCTTTAATGATCTCAGGCAACCCCTTGATGTACAATTCAACTTTCTTTTTCTCATTGGGAACAACATCAGGACACAATAGAGCCAATTCATTAAACCTTTCTGTGTATGCAACTATATTCATATCCCTTAACTTTAAATGTCTCAGTTCATCCTCCAACCTTTGAACTTCTTCAATTGGACAAAACTCATCGATCATCATTTGTTTCACTTTAGTCCATGGTCTTCCATTTGCCACCTCACGTCCTAAAGTAGCGACCTGAGAATTCCACCAAGTAAGAGCTCAGCCATGAAGTGTAGCAGTGGCAAACTTTACCTTTCTTCCTTCAGCACACTCACTTATCTCAAAAGTATTCTCCATCTTTTCGAACCATTAACAAAGCCCAACAGCACCTTCAGTCCCGTGAAATTACGTGGGACCACATTTCATAAATCCAGCGAATGTACATTCTCGAGCCGCAGGGCCTCCAACTCTATTTTCTTCTTCTCTCACCCTTTCTCGTTCATCTCTAATACCCGCTTCAATTCCTTCCCGCACTAGTTGATTGGCGGCCTCTTGGGTCAAAGTAGGTTAAGGGTTGGTTTGGGATCTTCTTCTTAGAGGCATGGTTCTGTCACGACATAAAGGAAGTCATGGTGAGTACTCATACAATTATATGGCTATAATGTGTACGAATAGTCTAATCACAACATGAATTCAATTCACAACATCATACAAGAGAAAAGAAATCACAACACAACAAGTAAAGATCAAAAGTAGTCATTTGTCGTTCATCACAAGAGTTAGTACATGATTCCATTGTTCACCAAAATATGACTCATGTCATCACAAGCATGTATACCAAATCTACTAACCAACATGCCGATTAGTGATTACTTCAACAAAATAAAGTACTACAAATGAAACTAAACAACTACTGGTTACGTGGAGATCCTCGAGAATCTGAGGGTTGTAGGTCCTTGGCATCATCATCATCATCCTCTTGGGCGGCCATAGCAGCATCTCTAGCCATAACATACGAATCATCCACACGAGGTGCAAAAGCTGAGGGAATAGGAGGTTCCTCTTGAAATCGTAACCTCTCAGGTATACATGGCCTAACCCAAGCCTCCCATTGGCTCAACCGTTCGGCTCGGATACACTGCAATTTAAGTTCATCGATTTGCTTGCTCAAACCCTCCACCAACCTCTTCATCTTAGAATATTTAATTGTAACATCAAGCTCATGGTGGTTCATGAGAAGGTCATCTTCATTGAACTTCTTCTTTATTTTGATCTTGGTGTTGTACCTCTCAAACATTTGCTTCTCTAGCTTAGTCGTTCTACTGTGAATAGTCATCAAATCACTAGGCTTAGGACCAGGGGCAAACACCATAGAATTACCATCAAGTAGAGCTCGAGTAGATGAACTTTCTCCCACATGAAAGTTATGACCAAACTGAAAAACGGGTGGTGGTGGCACATCTAGGTCAATAACTTTGGGATTGTCCATTTCATCGTCAATCTTCATCTCTTCTTCCTCACCATTACCTACCTCATCTTCATCTGGATCCTCATCATCATCTTCTTCAGGATCCTCTTCATCATCTTCATCCACCTCATCTTCTTCTGGATCCTCATCATCATCTTCTTTTGGATCCTCTTCATCATCTTCTTCTAACCATCCATTATTCTTATTCGGGATTTGCCCACCAATCCATTGAGGAGCAAACCTAAGAAGAGCAGCAAGAGCTTGTTCCGGAATGGGTTCTTCTTCGGGAACATTTAGATCATTGTTTAGAGGAGGTAAGTTTACCATGATAATCTGTCATCACGGAAAATAAATACGTATAAGGTCACAATATAGATAAAATTTATGCAACATACAAATGAATGAATGCAATGCATTGCAATGAATATGATAAATTAATATTGATTTATTTAAACATGTAAATAATTTAATAATGATTTATTTAGATATGCAATAAAACTTTGATATAAAGTTTAATTATCGAAGTATATCTCGATATAAATTATAGTATTTATTTAATAAATACTAAGCAATAATGTATTCATGAAGAAGGAATACTAAAATGGTAATCACTTAGATGACTTGAGCGGGAACCACGAGGAGTATTTTGCGCGCGAAAATTAGAAAAATAAAGTTATAGTTTAGGTTTTTTTTAATGACCTAGTTCTCTATAACTTATGGCTCTTGATACCAATCTTTAACACCCTCAATTTATAACATGATTCGGGTCCAACAATGGGGTGTTAATAATAAGTACAACAGTCATATATTATATAGAACGACTCAAAAAGAGACGTTATCAAACACGTTCCATTCCAAAAGAAAGATCAGAGTGCAAGCGTTGTCCCAATATAAAAGAAACATGACACAAGTGTTCAACAAAATATAAGAACATTGTTTTTGAGGAATGGAAATCAAGTGTTTTAACAAAAGTCATTCTTAAGCGCAACTTCCTCCTCATCCCAAGCTTCAAGTCCTTAGCTCTGATTACCTGAGATAAACATGCTAAAAAGTTAACAAACGTTGAGTGAAATTCATAGGTTTAATTAAACATTACGATTTAGAACAAAAATATTAAATCATCGGGAAAACTTTTGGATCAAACAAGTTTTATATATATATATGCATTGAGCTCGTGACAACCGATCTCTTTGACGAGATACAAATGTAGTTTCCCCCAAAATATTAGGTATTATTTCCATATACCTATAACTTCTCAGATAATATATCCGTTGCAAGTGGGTGTTCCAAAAGGATTCATACCCCGGACGGAGAGTCACCCCATAGGCCTATTTATTACCATAGCGTCTATCCATCACAGGTAGTTAACGGTTTACGATATTAGGGTCTTTAGCAATAGGTACTCAAGCATTAAGCATACAATTCGGGTCCAGCATACTGAAAACCATTTGTGTTCAATTTTATAAAACAAGCATGTATCCCCCTCGCGGGTTTTTAATAAAACATTTAAAGTAGTAAAGGCGAGGCTATGAACTCACCGTATGTAGATGATCGAATGAGAAACCAAGTATGAGAAGATGACTCCAAAGATTAGTCGAGACCTATAAAGCAAGTCGCGACTTAGAATGATATATGATATCATTATAATAGAATAGTTATACAATACTAGTTAAAGAATCCGAAACATGAACAATATTGCACCAAGACTAAACCAAAGTATTTTTAGTTTTCAAATAGGTGTATGACCTGCACTTAACCCCAAATAAGTGTCTACTAAGTATCGCTTATCCATTCTTAATCTTTACTAAATGGTCACACTTTTAATTCATAAGAAAAGGCATAAAACTTACATTGCAGAATTTTAGTCATTTTCACAGGACCATATCTCTTAATCCATAAATGATATGAAGGTGAGGTTTTCACCCCTGGAAATTTACTTGAGTCTAGTTTCCAGAACTTTTAGCCAATCAATCAAACCATTTATCAATCTACGGGAAATGAGTTTTTACTAACCGTAACCCAAAACAGAAAGTTGACTGAATTTCTAACGTTTACGGTTTCGGCCATAAATCTTATTCTATAATAGCTTTTACATTGAATATAAAGAGAGGTGAAATCTTATAATATCTAGTGTTCAACCGTGTTTTATAACCTTAACCTACAGTAAAAAATTCTAGAGAAAAACATGTTTCCCAACAGCAACTCCAGAATTGACCTTCTACCGTAAAAAGACCATAACTCCTTCATCCGAAATCGTTACAAAAGCATCCAATTCGTCACATGTACCTAAGACCTATATCTATCCACCCATGCCTTTTTTTTATAGACCCTATGCCAAAAATTTTGAGGAAACACCACGTTTCCCTACTGACCTGGAAACAGTCCGCAATATCTACTCCTAAACTCAATCAAAGCACTTCCAAATCCTCAATTAATCCATCCCAATGCCAAAATACAACAATACAATCTATCCCATAACCATTACACTTCATTTTCACTAATTTTACTAAGATCAATCATAAGAAGTAAATGCATGATCATAATAACCAAATCAAGAACACGCATTCACTAGAAAATCAAAACGATAAAAAGAGGGTTTAAGAAAAGTACTTTTAACTTACAATGGGATGATATAAAAGATCAAACACAAACCCTAGGTGGGTTATGTTTGGTTGCCGATTTCAATACACTAAAACCAAGAACCCTAACTTGATTATCTTGCTTCAATCTTGATCACAAATGCTCCTAAATCATCCCTTATAGTTCTTGTAATCCTTAATCCAATTCAATATCCTAAAAACTCAAAAACCTTCAAAATCAATCTCCTTAAAGTACATGCATGGTTGATTCTATAGTTGGGAGAGCGCTTAGGGTTTATTGGGGAAGAGATTTTAGGTAAATGGAGTTGATTTGGTGGAGTTTAAAAATTAATGGTGGTGGTTTTGGGGTTTTTGCCGTCGAACAGGGAGAGAAAAGGGAGACAGATGGTTTTTTTAACGTTGTATTATGTTTGAGTGTGTGTTTTGCTTCGGCTTATATAGGAAAAGAGAGGGGAGTGGTTTGGGTCGGCTTATAACCAAAACAAAAGGGAGTGGGCTTTAAAAAAAATTATAAGGGTGTGTGTTTGGGTTGATTGGGCCGACGTGCAAAGAAGGGAAGGGGGAAAGTTTTGGGCTAATTGTTGATAACAAATTCGACTTATACTAGTTTAGTCTCAGACCCAATTACTAATTATAATCTGATACTTTCTCCTAAATCGTAGTTTTCGTCTCGGTGCAATTTAAAATACAAAAAGGACAATTATTATAAAAATAAAAATAATTAGGCACTCAAGGCCCGAATACGGAGTCGTTGATTTCTCGATTATATAACGGATAAATTTAAATTGTAGGATTCGCGAGGGTTTTGAAATTGACGATTTTAATAAAAATCGATTAAGATAATAAAATGAATTATTTAAAATTTAAAAATTAATTATAAATTCAAATTATGTAGTGACCTTAAATACGGGGTTTTACATACGACGTATTGGGGTTTCTTGGAGTAGGGACCACGTTTGATATCTTCCTGAATATTCACATACTATATCTCCAATACGGCATATTGGTCTTCTTTGGATACAGTATATTGATCTTGTTTCCTTTGTGGTCTTTGGTGAGTGCAGGCACGGATACGCCGTATCTTCCTTGATGGATACGGCGTATTGGTTGTCAGAATAGTAATCTTTAATATATCTTCGTTTAAGCTCCAGAATGCACGCCTTTTGCTAATATTCACCAAGTACTCCATAATTACTGTAATTCTCAAATACAAACGATGAAGTAACAATTCTTTGCAATAATTATACAAAATGGGTTAATTACATAGGATAAATGATGCTATAAAATAGATGTTATTTGATGTCATCAGTCACCTCGATCATATAACTATCCCACGCCCTTGCCATGCACTCATCTTTAGTGCAGGATACCCCTTGTACAACCCTCTGAGCCTATCCTTTTTCATGGTTCTCATAATTTTTTGGTTAAGCTGGACTATTAATGAAGAGTATTGTAACCCTTTAACCAATCGTTACACCCAAATCGCCTTAGCCTACCTTGTATGTACTTACTTTTAGTACATTATTGTTTTAACCCAAGTTAATTATTGAGTACACGGTTGCTAAATCCTTATCTTTGTAAATACTGTTTTGGGATGATTAGGATTCATGGTAGTATTCATCTTATGAAGAATTAGGGAAGAAGTAATTTATTACCCCTAATAGAGCTCAATAAGCTCCATGTTATTTTAATCCACCTCAAGTTGAGTCATTAGTTAGATTGTAAATATCGAGTATGTAAAAGTTCAAGTGAAGGGGTGTATCTATAAACCCCCAAGATGTATTATATGTTTAAGCAATGGCAGGGCAAAAGTGTACAAAAAAATATATATAAAAAAGAGTGAAAAAAATGTACGGGCTGCCATTTACTTATGTCTATGTTTATATTAGAGTCAAGAAAAGAAAAAAAAGAAAGATATTGATGTAGAGTTTTATAGAGTTTGTATATCTTGTCTGAGTCTTTGGCTTAGCAACCAAACCAACGTGTATTCTTATAAATAATTAGCTAACCATTCCACTCCAAATTCACCCAAAAGTCACTCCCTAAATGTATCCCATCCTTTTCTGTTTCCGTTAATGTTATCTTACACCTACACCCCATAACCCTTTAAAAGACCTCTTTGACAGTAATGAATAATGTTTGCGCCTAGCGGTGGAGGTTTGATTCTTTACAAAGCCTATGGTAATTTATATGCTATGACAGGCAATGAGTGTTAATTTTTCGTTTCCTATAGTTGTTATAATTTATTATACACCCGAGTGAAAGAGAGAATCCCAAACACTTATGTGAGGTGCTAGTATATGCTTTCTGTGCTTTTAATTACGAGGTCTAGAAGGTTGTGTTGTAAAATACTTTTAAAGAGTAGGTTAAATGACCCCAATATTGCTATTGTCTATGTAGAAAAGCCTATTTGCTTAAAGACAAGCAAATCCCAAGTGTAGGGGTATTTGATGAGGTGTCATTTTAAACACTATTTCAGGGTTATTTTACCCCTTAAATCATGCAAATATGCCCAGATTATGTGCTTAATTGTTTGTTTTTAGGTTTTTAGCACTTGGATGGCATTTGGAGGAAATACACGTGACTTGGGCTCATTTGGAGAAGAAACGGACAAGACTACGGCTCTACACCAAGTATCTTGAAAAACTACGCATACAGAGCGTGGAGACGGTATCGCGAATTACAAGCAACAACATCATGATTTATAAGGCGACGACGTCAGAGATTTGACAACGGCGTCAGAACGTAGCCGACCAAAAGAAACCCTAAAAGATTCGGCGTCACAAGATAAAGAAGACTATTCCACTTTCGCGTGAAGTATCATATATTGTTTTGATCATAACTCCTTCATACAAACTCGAATTCTGACGATTCAATAGCCCACGCGATCGCAGCGAGAATGAATTTTAGTAACGGCGTCATGAAGCTCGAATTAGTGCTTGCCTATAAATATAGCCTCATAACTTATTTTTTATCAAGACCCCAACCCTAAGTCCGATTCTAGGGTTTGGGTAGGTGTTTTTCCAGCAACTTAGCAGACCTAATTCAATCCACAAATTTCTTGTAATGGTTTGATTATTACTTATATCTTAATTCATGTATTCAATTCCTTTTGTTGATTATGATTTCTCTTGTTTAAGTATGCTTGGCTAATTCATCTAGTATTTATTTGGGAATGCATGAAACTTGTCATTAGTTGATTAGATCTTGTTGTTTGTGACATATTCAATGAGTATAATTGATTATAGTTTATAATTCTTGTTTCCTATTACTCTTGTTGATAGATTTGCTCATTAGGCTCTAGAAAACTAGCCATAAAATATTACATTGGCATAGACGTCTAGGGAAACGCGAGTGTGTAGAAAGGATACCATCAGTAACAGTCTTCAAACTACCTTACCCCTAATATGGTTGATCTCTCTTAAGTGTTTTAAATGCATGTAATATACTCTTAGGGGCCTTGTAATAGTCTACATACTACCATACTTGTGCGTTACCCTAACGGAATATTACATATACAGCGGACTCGTGTAATTCGTTCATGACCTAGGAAATACTTACACATTACATCGCAAATGTGACAAAGCAATAGGTAGAATTGGATAGCTAGCAAGGAGTAATGCATCCTAGGTAAATACGCTTCATTGTATAATTGTTATTTTTTTATTAGTTTAATTAGCTTATAACCAAAACCTCTCTAAAAATAGAATTTACTTGCTTTCATAAAATATAAAAACATAAAAGAATCTTCCTTCAACCCCTAGACCTTAGTGAACATTCGATCCGGCCTTCACAGTGCTATTCCCCTAGAGAACGATAACAACCCCCGAGTCTTGCCTATACTACGCTGCAACGTTTAGGTACACTACCTAGGGAGTTGTAAAACTTCGTGTAGAAGTCTCTACGACCCTCACATCACTAACGAATTACACTAATCCACCGTCTATGCAATATTTCATTAAGGCAATGCACATGTAAGGTAGTATGAAGACTATTACAAGGCCCCTTACATGAATTAAAACACTTAAGAGGTGATCATCCATAGATGGGTAAGGGAGTATGAAGACTGTTACCGATGGAATCCTTTCTACACAATCGCGTTTCCTTAGATGTCTATGCTAATGTAATATTTTATAGCCAGTTTTTTAAAGCCTAACGTGCACATCCATCATAAAAAGCAATATTAAAAGGATCTACAAACTAAGTTTCATGCAATCATAATTAAATACTAATGGATCTAGCCTAGCATGTTAAAAAGAAGCGAAGAACAATAATTAATCAAACAACACATAGATATGTTAAAAGAATAAGAGATAAATGACTTCACTTGATTAAAACATAAAAATGACCTTAAAAGCTGCTAAACTCGAACCCTAATTATGAAGTTCGTCTCCCAAACATTTCATACTTAAAACCTTAAAAACGAGTTGTATATATAGAATATAGGCCACGACGGTATTGCTTTATAAGCCTGACGTCGTTTCTTTGCAGAATCTTCTAAGGCTTCTTTAAGTCAATTAAATTCTGACGCCGTCACAAAAGTCTTGACGTTGTCGCTTTGCTGTTCTGATGGCGTCACCAATAATTGTGACGCCGTCTCCAGCCACTGTGCACATTTTCTTCATCGACTTTGGTGTAGAGTTGTAATCTTGTCCATTTCTTCTCTAAATGAGCCCAAGTCATGTGTATTTTCTCCAAATTCCATCCAAGTGCTAAAATCACAAAACTAAATGATTAAGCATGTATTTTGGGCATATTTGCATGATTTAGGAGGTTAAATGACCCAGAAAAAGTGTATAAAATGAAACCTCATAAGCACATCATCATAAGCATATGTCTTTTGATTGACATTTTCAATTAGAAACTCACTAATTTCGCGTTGATGTTGAACCTGTGTTGCTTTGATTGAATACAATGAATACAATGAAAGCCTAATTTCTAAAAGTGTGAAGATGCGAAACCCTAAAATCTATGATACGAAACCTCTGATAATGGAATACGAAACCTTTAAATCCAAAACCTGGAATATGAAACCTTCGAGTAGGAAAGTTGTGTTACGAAACCTTTGAATACGAAACTAAGAAATTCAAAACCTCAATGTAGAAAACTTGTGTCTTTCCTATAATACGAAACCTCTACTACGAAACTTGTGATGACATCAAATAACGTCACTTTATTGGCATCATGTATCCTATTTATATTGCTCGTTTTGTAATGTTTTATATAAGATTTGATATTTAATCGCTTAATTGTGTAAATCTCAGATATTATCGAGCATTTGGCGAAAGATGGAGAAAAGAGCGTGTTTTGGAGCATAGATGATGAAGATCGAGGAAGTCTACTAAATATAAAGAATACAATGTATCATTCTAGATGGATACGCTATTTCCGAAGACTTAGACAAGATCAAGACCATTGCTTGACATTGAAGAATATGCCGTATCTACATCAGCAGATACGCCATATAAGATACTTTGGTCAATATTATGACAAAACACGATTTGCATCCAATATGTTGTATCCAGAGAAGCCTATATGCCATATCCAGTGACGGCTAATGAATATTCTAAAATTAAATAGTCGTAGAGCCCACTCCAAGTTATCCTAATACGCTGTATCATATCCCTCCAATACGGCGTATTGATATGTTTTTAGAGCCTATAAATAGAAAACCTAAAACTCAGTTTTCAGTATGCAAAGACCACCAAGTATGATCTATAGACGATTTTAGAAGCCAATAAGGTCATGCAAGTGCCTCATGTCAATAGGAAAACTCTTGTAATCTCTATACTCCGCTATAAGCATTCGGTTAGCATAACGTTTATTTATTTTATCATTCGTCTATGATACTATGTATTGTTACAATGACTATGCCATGTTTATGATAATTTAATGTTTGGTTTTGTTTATATCAATTGTTTACTTATTTGTTGAGTGTTGATTATGTTTATCACTTCATATCTGTTTATATTTCGATTATGTATTATTTGTCATTCAACTAGATCTAGGATTACGGTAGAGTATAGACTAGAGTCTGGGGGATAAATTCTACGTACAACTTATCTATTTGTGACTCTGGGATTAATACGACCATAATAATTTATGCCCTCTGTTCTTCCTTTGGTTAATTGAATACGTTTAGATACGGGTGACTTTGATTACACATATATGTTCTGATTTCCTTGGTAAGTGCTCAGACCGTGGACTACCAGTTATAGGTAACGTGGACATAGTGGGTAAACATCGAGAGCTAGGTTTCAATATTTCACGAATGTTGCTCTGACTAGATAGATTATAATCAACGGTGTATGCTTTATTCGGGTTTGGTTAATTGTGACAGGATTAACTAAAAAACAAACTAAAGTTAGGGAGATGACACCACCTAAGCTTAGGCATAATATAAAACACACAAAGTTAATATAGTCATTGGCAACTTATTAACAATTCATACATTTACTAGATT
This sequence comes from Tanacetum coccineum, assembly GCA_026074375.1. Taxonomy (NCBI): domain Eukaryota; kingdom Viridiplantae; phylum Streptophyta; class Magnoliopsida; order Asterales; family Asteraceae; genus Tanacetum; species Tanacetum coccineum. The sequence continues at coordinate 85,795 of BQNB010003685.1, read as the reverse complement.
AAACTGGCAAATACATTTTCCTACATTAGTGCTTCGACCGCGATTTTATGTTGTTTATGTGCTTTGTAGTGTGTCCTTTGTATCCTAGTTTACATTAAACCAAAAGTGTCCTTTGTCATCATTGTTTGGGTTTAATTAGATTTACATTAGTATTAACTAGATTTAACTTAGTATAACTAAATACTGACTAACTTACAGTATTAACGTACTCGTAGTGATTGACACTAGTACACAGAACCTACAACTGATCAGGTACACTGCTCGTTAGTGTTAGTTAATAGGTAAAGTTGGAAAAAAATTAACTAGTAAAACTTGATGAATAAATGACCTATACACGGCGATACACATCAAGTTTTTAGTGCCGTTGTCGGGGAGTGAAATTGTTTAATACTTATTTATTAGTGTTTTAGTTTAGATTTAATGTTTTTAGTTTAGTTTTGTTAATTAATCTGTATATTAGTTGTTTATTGTTTTTGTGTTTAATGTATTATTCTGCATTTGTATTATTTTGCATATTTGTGTGTTTGTTTGTTTTCCGACATTGTAAGTTGTTGCAGTTTTTTTCTGATCGAATACAGAATACGCCATATTCATCTCTTTAGATATAGCGTATAACTTTTCAAAATCTATATAGCGTATTCGATATCAAACATCAATACGGCGTATTCAGTTTACTGAATACAACGTATCGACTGTCTGACATAAGCAACAACTTATATTTTTCATAATCGGTTTTTCATGTTTAATTTTCTGTATTTTTTTCTTCTGAGCTTACCCAACTGACGATTCTCTGATTCTTTTCAGTTGCTTGAATAATATCTAACAACGGAAGGTAAGACAATGACAAAACAAAGCATGCATTAACCTTTTGGAAAAATGTGGTATTTGGCAGATTTGCAGTGTTCGACTTGTTAAAGATAAGTATGGTTTTGAAGAAAAAAACATGATAAAATCTGAAGTGTTCGACTTGTTAAAGATTGATCTCGATATATTCACTTATGATACACCTCTTGGGATGATTTTTGATGAATTTGAACGACTAAGTAACATGGAGGACAATTTATTCACTTATGAGTTAGAAGTTGTTGATGAATTTTATTTTCCATGTATTGAACAACCACATGATAATTTAACAAATGATGATTTTGATGTTTATGAGCCTCGAGTATGCTATGATGAAAATGAGCAAATATATGCTGAAGCAGTTATTCCAATTAATAAAAGATTGGTGAGACTCATTGATGTAACTGTAGAGCAGTTGCTAGACTTGAAATTTACTGATCATAGGAAGGTTGGTAAATAAATCATGGAAGGAGTGGTTAGTACATGGTTGATTAGGAGCTATAAGAAACAATTCAATGAGTATATGGAGATTAAAATGCAACTAGAGGTATATGGACTTTACACTGATGTAAAGTGTGATCCATCTAATGTCGATTTTGCAGAATGGTTAGCTTCTAAATATAGTAACCATATGACGATGGATTGGTATACAAAGAATGCATTATTAATATACTGGATAAGAGGTGATGATGAAGAGGTATTAACCGATGAAGAGCTTTATGACCTTGAAGAAGAAAAAGTAAGCGAGGAAAAGGAAATTGTTGAGATCTTCAGGATAGAAATGAATATATTTGACTTTGAGACACCTCTATGTTAAGCATTCAAGGAATTCAATCATCCTCTCCAAATTGATGTGGACGTACTCACGGGAGATCTACTTGGATTCAAGACATATGAAGATTATAAGGATGCGTGGATCTACGAATAGAATAGAGAAGTCTCGTGGGTTGAAGAGAAACCATGGTTGGATCATGGAATTTGGAAAAAGCCTATTGATGATATTGATCATGTTTACAGGCCATACCATTTCAAAAGTGGACACACTGAATGGCCAACTTGTAATTGGGAAGAAGATGGGAATTGTAATGGAGGAAACTTACCAAGAATGATACGAATAGGCGACATGACTTAGTTTCAAAATTATGAGTGGTACGAAGGACTGGAAGATGATGACTTAAAAGACGAAGCTTTAAAAGAAAAAGCCATCTTGGAAGGATCATGGGGATATGAAAATAGAAAAGGACTGGATTTTTGCTCATGGTTGAAACAATGCTTCTGGAATTACCACGAACTTGATTATAAGCTAATGACAATGCTACAAGAATATTGGTAGGGAAAGAAGGAAGAAGAAGAATCAAGTGATGATAATTGGAGCCATTATTCACCCATTAACAAATGGAAGGATTATGAGCATACAACTTACATTGAAACCGATGTCAATTCTAATCAAAACACTTATAACAATGTTTGTCAAATATCTAAGGAACATGCAGGGATGACTAATGATGATGCAATTCATGGGGATCATGAATGGTTTGACGAACATGAGCCCATGGAAGATGATGATGACATCGATGATTTAGATGATTACTTGATTATGAATGATGTATCATACTTCATTGATGAAGAGAAAGAAAGATCTAAGGAAAGATGGTGCAAATTACTTGGAATACCTTACGTAAAACCACCAACATGCAAATCTGAGAAGTTTGAGGTAATTAAAAACTCATCCGGGCCAGTGAAGGAATATGTTGCTATCAAGGAATATGAGTATGATATTTGGCTACAAACAAAAGAGAACATGTCTCAAGTCTACAAAGAAACTTTTTGCAAGAAGGACGAAGGATGGTCCGTAACACGTACGAAGTAGAAGAGTTGAAGGAAGTCTAACTTAAAGACTTTTCTGTAAACAAAAGTGCTTGCCGGGAGACAACCCAAAATGTAATTTCAATTTTCGTGTAGAGTCTGTCTTTCCAGATTTTTGATACGGCGTATCCGAACCTATGGATACGGCGTATTGACCAACCTGGACGTTATATTTTTATTTTTCAGTACTTTAAAACTTTATTGCCAGACTTGTCAATACGGCGTATTCATAAACACGAATACGTCATATTTGACCTCTAACCCCTACTTGTTTATTTTTCTTACAGGACTCAATACGGCATATCTAACTCAATGGATATGGCGTATCGACCCTCCTGAATAGACTATCATTATTATTTTCTTATTCTAACTGATGATTATTCCAAGATACAATTTCTGTGATTTTTCTTTACTTAAAATAGAGAAATTACTAATCGTGACTTATGAAGATGGTGGTATGTATATATTATGGTATTCTTTGTGTTGTAGTCATGTTGGTATCCAGACGCTTTTCAATACACAACACAAAAGGTTTCTCACAAACTATACATGGGGGATAATACCGAGCAAATCCCAGGGGAGTTTTTTATTCTAATTCTTTATATTTCCTGTTTTTCATTTTATATTTATACAACGTGGGCGTTGTATATCTTAAGTAGGGGGAGGAGAATTAAAACACTACTTGTCCTTATTTTCATAATAATATGCTTAATTATGCTTAAATTTTAAATTTTTTAAAATGTTTAGCATGTTTTTGTGAGATTATTAGTTGCATGACCAGCAGACATAACCCTTATTTCCATATTGTGAGGATTAAGCCTATTTCATTTCTTGCATTTTACCTAATATTCCACAAAAATATGAGTGTGCCGGTGATTGTAGTAAAATTTAGAACTTGGTTTGGTATACTATTCGAGACCACAATAATAAGAATTTTAGAGTAACTTTTCCAGATTGGTAAATGATGGTGTACCCTATCTTATAGCTCAGAGCCTAGCCTCCGATGCTACACAACTCAGACATCTCAGAAGTATATTAACGTAAAGCTCATCAAAGGCTACCATAATGGAATCGCCAACATATAATGAAGACTGTTCACGTCAAAGCCTCTAAGTTTCTGACATAGCCTAGAGCCTCTGAGGAGACCATAGAGACTTCAAGACATAAGATAAGGCAGAATATCTTGTAGACCTAGCAAGGACAAATGATTATCCTTTATTCTCACTCATGTATAACTGCCGCACATAGGCATGATCTCAGAGCCTAATCAAATAACCTCTCATTGGCTCACGAGATCATGCTTCGCTCTAGCCAACCAGAATCAGACATGTATGGAAGACTATGTCATTCCTAGGGTTTACCTATATATAGCACCTCATTTACCCAAATCAGGTATGTCATAACTCACACACTACTCTCTCTCTAAAACACATACCACTTCCATGATTACTAATTCTTATGCCAGAGCTGGTTCGTAGGGTCTCCCCTTACGCTCCGTGCTAACCCAAGTGATTTATTTATGTCTTATTGTAGATCCATACCCACCCTTACAAGTATCCAAGCCTATAACCTACACAATAGGCTCTGATCTAGAAGGTGCAATCTATTGTACGAGTAGTGGCACACCCGATGGGACCCGCTAAATATTAATTCGTAGCATGTTCCTTTTCACCCTACCAATATCTAATACTTCCATATATCCAGGATCATGGTAATGGAAATTGACACAACAACACCAACACTTGTAACCACAGACGTTGGGCCTACCAATGAGGGAGAGAATGGTGTCAAAGAAAGGCCCTCGGCTATCACACCCTCGAATATAGCTTCAAACATCACTATGAATAACCAGGCACCTTTCGTAACGCCCCTACATACAGAGATGCAGGTTGTTGAAGAAGCATTCGTTACAGCTAACTACTCATAATTAGAACCCTGTATGAGGAGAAGAATGAGGGCATTAAGATTGCAGGGTGTGGGTGGGTGGTTGAGATGGATAGCGCTCTATGGTAATATAAGTCTAAATGCTGACTATTAGTAGAGTTTAGATATAGAAGATGCTGTTATTGGGGAGGATAGGAGATTGAGGACAATGTAGTGATTTGAGCAGGGTTGGGCGACATTGGCTGTAAATTATTTGATAGAGCGCGAGGAGTGGAGAGAGTAAAGAGGATGGATGGAGGCACCACAAAGGTTAGGTCGCAACCCTTTGGCCCGACGAGGGAACCCGTACGAAGAACATACCTCTGCTGCTAGCTTCCCATCTGAGGGAGACAGAGAGGAAAAGGAGGACACTGTCACCAAGAAGGGCCATGGGCGTTAGCAGGGATCCTCCAAGTAATTCTTACCCTCTAAACAACTTCTATTACCCTAATGGCGCCTACCCTCCGAGCAAAGTCTATCCTACAAATAACATCTATCCTCCAAACAACATTTACCCTCCAAATACGAGTATACCACAAACCCCCCCATAATGAGCATTTATTTCTCGAATATGTTTATATTATCCACCAACAACAAAAATTAACAAAACCTCCTAACAATGGGAGTAATCCTAACCGCTCTTATCCCTCACACCTAGAGTACATGGTGCACAACCACGGTCCACATAATCTAAATATAACCACCCACGAGAACAACAGTACTACACTGGATGCCGAGGTGGATACAGAAAACAATGAAATAAGCCCCATCGGTCCACGCAGATAAAGGTAGGATAAGAGGAATTTAAACTATCGACGGAGCCGTTAGACACTCCCCACATGTGGGAATATTATGATGGGAAGGGTGACCTGGAATGATTTCACAACATAGGCCTTCGTGAAGTGGGCATACCAAAGATGCAAAAAAATAGGTGATGCCAGTATCATGCCACATGTTCGTCTACATACTAAAGGATGCAGAAAGGGTTTGGTGGAATAGCCTCCTAAAAGGAGTGGTTTCGAACTATAAAGACTTGAAGAAGGGGTTCTGAACATACTTCAGTCAACAGAAAAAGCAAACAAAATCACATTTAGCTATCAATGGGATTAAAAGAAAGGAGGGGAAAGTGTCCAAGCGTTCACTACCCGGTACACAGATGAAACCGCCCAGATCTCAAAACTCAACATAAATCAAAGGATAGAAGGGTTTGTACACGGAGTAAAAATAAAATCTTTGATCAAATTCATATCTACGGAGCTTCCGAAAAGCTTCGACGGGCTGATGGATAAAGTATACTCCTGGCTACAAGCAGAAGAGACTGCCTCCGAAGGGCGACCCATTACATTTATAAACAATGGAAGGGGGGAACTATAAAAAGGGAGGCCCTGGGAAGGGCCAGAGAGAAAGAATAAATAAAGGCGAGATAGATATAACCCTTACAAGGAACCCAACCCAGGAATACTACAAAACCTCTCCGAAACCCCTAGAGAAATCCTAGCCTCTGAAAAAGTAGTAAAAACCTTCGTAAAGCCACCCAAGATGGTATCTAAAACCAGAGACACGTCCAAATATTGTGAATTCCACCAAGACTACGGTCATGATACTAACGCATGCAAAGAACTCAAAAGCCAGATAGAAGAGGCCGTAAGGTCAGGGAAGTTGGCCCATTTGATAAAGAGAATCAGGAAAGGGAAAGCTAAGAAGGCAGACGCTCAACTCGGAGAATGGATAGGTCTGACTGTAAAAGCAGAACAAGCCATGGAAGGGAAGGAAGAGCCTATCCTCATGGTAGGGATGGTTAATAATCCTTTAAAAAGGAAAGGGCCTCCAAAAATCATGAGTATTAAAGAGATGATATTCCTGCCCATTCGCAACAAGGCTCCCTCTGTGGACCCCATCATTATAAGGGTGCAAGTTCATGGAAGACATGTAGGGAGGGTCTTACTAGATGGGGGAGCCGCCTGTGACATAATATACGAACGTTTCTTTCTAAAACTCAGAAAAGAGATTAGAGAAAAAATAAGAGACGTATACACAACACTGTTTTGAATCTCCATGAACAAGTCAACTCGTTGGGAGAAATCCGTCTTTTGATAACAGTAGGAGCAGTCCCACATCACAGGAGTGAGCAAATCACTTTCCTAATAGTAAGCTCTAACTCCCCCAATAATATGCTCCTTGGAAGGACGGCAATCGTAGGATTAGGGATGATCCTCACCACGATGCACTCAACAGTTCTGTATCAGTCAGAAGCCAGACCAAGGGTCATTATGTCAGAATACCAAGACGTAAGAAGATGCGAGTTAGTATAAATGCTGAAGCAAACCCCCTCGAAGCTCCGCTCCAAGTCTTCAAATGTTTTAACCCAGAGGAAAAAAATCATAATCAACTCAAGATACCCAAAGCAAATGGTGACCATCGAAGACAACTCCCTACAAAGGCCAAACAAGAATTGGTCAAGCTGCTCAAAGACAATGTCAACATATTCGCTTGGCAGTACTCGGACATGACAGGAATCCCCCGAACACTAAAAATAGGAGGAACCAACTTTGCCACTAAGCACAAATTAAAGGAAAACAAGAAAGCCACACCTGTGCAACAAAAGAAAAGGAGGATGGACTCAGAACGGGCTATAGCTGCGTCGAAGGAAGTAGAAGAACTGAGAAAAGCATGAATTTTAAAAGAGACAAGATACCAAACATGGGTGGCTAACACTGTAATGGTAAAAAAGACGAACGGAGCTTGGAGAATGTGCGTTGACTTCACTGATATAAATAAAGCTTGCCCAAAAGATTGCTACTCACTATTAGAAATAGACTGGAAAGTGGACTCGCTTTCTAATTTTAAACTCAAGTGTTTTTTAGACGCATACAAAGGTTATCACCATGTTGATCCCTTTTGAACAGATCTTACTTAGCTTGTTAAAGCTTAGTTGTGTTGGATAGATCTAAGAAAACTATAATAGAAACTAAGATTGTGAATACTACAAACTATGCGGAAACTAGTTTATAATACTAAGAAGAACAATGAAACAGTAAAACAAGATCTTGCTAAACTTTCAATATATTAAACACAATCAAAGTTACAAAATAACCTTGTAACTATGAATACTAACTATGAGAAATGACTTCTAGATCTATATCTCTAACTATGCCTTGGTGTTTCTTTTTTACACCAAGAAACCCTAATGGGCTTACAAAACGCGTCAAGTGATCAATGCATATCTATTCCTAATATATCTCATGCATATCACTTTAGCAGTACTAACTATATAACTAACAGTACTAACTATTATAACTAACAGTACTAAACTGGCAGTACTAACACTTTATACTGGCAACACTAACTATTACACTAACAGTACTAATGACTTAGATTGTTTTCTCTAATCTTCAGCAGCAGCACAAACTTGAACCAACACCATTAAGTTGTAGAAGCCTCTAATTCCCAACAAGCTACCCACCCTTGTGGAACCTAAAGCAGGAGAAAATTTAATCGTTTATTTGGCAGCCTCGAAGGAATGCATAAGTTTAGTTTTGATGACAGAAAGAGGGAACAATCAGAGACCCATACATTTTGTAAGGAGAGTACTACAAGGGGCCAAACTCAACTACCCGATTATGGAAAAGCTAGTCTTAGCTTTAATTCATGCTGCAAGAACACTAAAAAGATACTTTTAAGCACACGACATAACAGTCCTGACAAACAAACCAATAAGACTCCTATTGTCAAAACCTGAAAAATCAGGGAGGGTAGCCAAATAGGCCATAGAACTGGGAGAATACGAAATTGAATTCAAGCCTAGAAATGCAGTCAAAGCCCAAATCCTTGCAGACTTCCTAGCAAAAACTAAAGAAGAAGACGAGGAAACGAACTTTAAAGAAAAAAAGACGAAGCAAACTACAAGATGGAAGCTATATACAGATGGAGCATCAAGCGGTGATGGCTCTGGGGCTGGCTTGATAATAGTAAGTCCAGAAGGCACAAAATTCACATACGCCTTGAAGTTCGAGTTCATAATAACTAACAACGAGGCTGAATATAAAGTCGGCATAGCCGGACTCCGCATTGCAAGAGAAATGAAGATAGAAGAAGTGACAGTCTTCGTAGATTCCCAGCTCGTAGCCAACCAAGTTAATGGATCACGTGAAGCAAAATACGACCAAACTAAGCAATACCAACAAATAACAAAAGACCTGCTAAAGAATTTTCAACACTTGAAAGTTCAGTATATAAGAAGAAACCAAAACAAAAAGGAAGATGCCCTAAGCAAACTTGCATCACTAACTTTTGAGCAGTTGACAAAAAAGTGTGAAGGGAAAAGTTAGCACAGAAATCAATTCACGAAAAGAAAGTAGCAAAACCAGAGGTGGAAGAAGAAAATAGTTGGATGACTCCTATCATAGAATACCTCATTAGCAGAATTTTACCAGAAGATAAGAAGTTGGCAAGGAAAGTCAGAGTAAAGGCTCCGAATTACAGAATAATCGATGGAATCCTCTACAAACGGTCTTTCCTTACTCCTTGGTTGAGATGTATAGGTCCTAAGCAGGCAAAGAAAGTGATTAGGGAAATTCATGGAGGAGCTTGCGGACTACACGCTGGCCCAAGATCACTTATAGCGAAAATAACAACATTGGGATATTATTGGCCATCCATGCATAGAGACTCAATAGAAATTATCCAAAGTTATAAAGCATGTCGAATCCACTCGCCAATCTCTAGGTTACCAAAACAAGACATGACCTCTATAACAGCAGCATGGCCCTTCATTCAATGGGGCATTGACGTAGTAGGCCCTCTACCAGAGGTTCTCGGAAGGGTAAAATTTCTAATAGTATCCATAGACTACTTTACAAAATGGGTGGATGCAAAACCCTTAGCAAGTGTCACGGGAAAACATGTAGAAAGGTTCGTTTGGGAACATATCGTATGCCGTTTTGGAATTCCGCAAATAATTCTGATAATGGAATTCTGCTTTGGAAGAAGAAAATAGTTGGATGACTCCTATCATAGAATACCTCGTTAGCGGAATTTTACCAGAAGATAAGAAGTTGGCAAGGAAAGTCGGAGTAAAGGCTCCGAATTACAGAATAATCGATGGAATCCTCTACAATTGGTCTTTCCTTACTCCTTGGATGAGATGTATAGGTCCTAAGTAGGCAAAGAAAGTAATTAGGGAAATTCAAGGAGGGGCCTGCAGACTACATGCTGGCCCAATATCACTTGTAGCTAAAATAACAACATTGGGATATTATTAGCCATCCATGCATAGAGACTCAATAGAAATTATCCAAAATTGTGATGCACGCCGAATCCACTCGCCAATCTCTAGGTTACCAAAACAAGACATGACCTCCGTAACAGCAGCATGGCCCTTCATTCAATGGGGTATTGACATAGTAGGCCCTTTACCAGAGGCTCCCGAAAGGGTAAAATTTCTACTAGTATCCATAGACTACTTTACAAAATTGGTAGAAGCAAAACCCTTAGCAAGTGTCACGAAAAACATATAGAAAGGTTCATTTGGGAACATATCGTATGCCGCTTTGGAATTCCGCAAATGATTGTCTCTGATAATGGAACGCAATTCGAAGAAGGAGTATTCCCACAATTCTGTGAAAGGCTCAAGATTAAGCAAGCTTTTACCTCCGTATACCACCCACAAGGTAATGGATTAACCGAAGTTACAAACAAAGAAATAGTAAAAGGAATAGAAAAAAGATTAGGCATAACACATAAAGGATGGGTTGATGAACTCCTGCAAGTCCTATGGGCTCACGGAACAAGTCTAAAAAGGAGCAACGGAGAATCCCCTTTTAGCCTCACATACGAGACGGAGGCTGTTCTAACAATAGAAATTAGCATACCCATAAAAAGAACAAGGAAAGAAGACCCAACCCAAAATGAGAAGGACCTAAGGATTAACCTAAAAGTCCTAGAAGAAAGAACAGAAATAGCTGCAGTTATGGAAGTTGCATATAAGAAAAAGCTCGAACAATACTACAACAATAAGGTTAGGCCATCAACATACAAACTCGGAAATTACGTACTTCGACTCAACAGTGCAAGTAAAGTAGAATACATGGGGAAAATGGGACCAACCTGGGAAGGACCTTATAAAGTACTAGAAGCTGACGGCAAGGGAGCCTATGTATTGTCAACGCTAAAAGGGAGAATAATCCTAAGAACTTAGAACAGAGTAAACCTCCGAAAATATTACATGTAATTACCCACAGGGCTATATAACTGATGTTTTATTTCAAAGATCTTCTTAAAGTTAAATTGTACCTGCCATGAGCCTATAATTTTTTGAATTAAGAAACACTTTCAATTGCAGACATATTGCGTTAAGTGTTCAAATATACTTAAACTCTAAAGGTAAAAGGAGGATTAGGTACCCTCCATATGACCTTCAGAGAAATAAGTAAAATGTCTAAAAAAGAAACTCGTGCACAAAAGACAAACGAGAAAAGTTCCCAGTTAAGGCCAACATAAGAGCCACATTAAGCTGAAGCATTCAATAATACTTAATATCAAATAATAAAGAGTTAGCGTATGGTAACGGGGCGCAAGACCCCAAACATCCGTGGCCTACATAAACCACGACAAAATATCATCATAAGTGGGCACGCAGGCACCGCTAAACATAGAAACCTAAAATAAACTGTTTAAAGGGCATACAAGTGCCCCAACAAAGCCTCACGACATAGGATGAAATTTTCCAAAGGATGAAACAATCAAAATTACAAAAGCTCCACAAACATAAAATAAGGTGATATCAGGCAGAAGGGGTTTCCCGGATGGAGGGAGCCTCTACAACAGAAAGTTCCTCAAGGCTCTGGCCAACTTTTCCTGATAAGAGAGATATGTAAAGAAATTGGAGCTTATAAAAGGCTTCAGCAGCCTCATCAAAAAGCTTCTTAGCCTCAGGGTGATAATCTTGCACATCCTTAAAATCCCATGAATCCCCTAAACCATGAACTTCATCCAAAGCCTATAATCTACCATATGTGATGGCTTTTTGATTAAAATGCTCAGACTCTGTTGATAACCCGTTAATCACTTACACTTCATATACTAGAACATGGATTAAATAAGAAAAGAAGGAAGAAGTTAGAGAGAGAAACAAGAGAGAGAAAGTAGAGAGAAAAATGAGAATGCTTGATTTACTTATGAAAATTACAAATGAGACCAACACCCTCTCCATCCTTGGAGAGGGGTATTTAGAGTTAAACCATAAGGCTTACATGCCTATGGTATTTCTACGGGCCAGGCTCGGGATTACTTAGGCTTACGCCCGATACACATGACCGATTAGCTTACATAAACGAGCCCGTTTACCCGTTCTAGCCTATTACAATGTTACATAATTGAATGACCGAGACTTAATATTCTTAATCAACGAACTTCCTTGTTCGACTCGATATTTGAGGCTAACAATCTCCCCCGAAGTGAGTTCATTGCAACACTCCTTCGTGAGATCAATGAGATTGCTTTTGTCATTAAGCTCTTGTGATCTTTGTCTCTGTCTATGTTGTAGGCTTGTTCCTTCATGCTTTCCGATCTTTGATCTTGAGCCTTTGTCATTGTCTTTTGACTTCGTCTTTACGTCCAAGATCTTTAAATCTTTATCCTTCAGTCTTGATCGTCTTTGCTACCTTGCGATCTTGTGTCTTGACCAACATGCTCATACTTTGCATCATCTTGAAAGCTTGCTAATAATCTCCCTTGATAGACTCGATATCTTGAAGGAAGATCTTGTATATCAGAGTTTGCGGAAGTCTTTGTCTTTGAATCTTGAGCTTTCTTGATTCTTGAATCTTGATACTTATAGTATGTCTTTGTAGTTTGAGCATGAGCATGCGTTATTGAATCTGAATTCAATTGGAATGGGATACCACTACCACCGTATAACCTGCAAGTTTACGTTAGTGATAATCGACAGATATAGATGAGAGTGTCTTTGTCACTTCGTCGAATAAGGTTGCAATAACCATAGTTCCCAGTTAATCAGTATAAATACTGCCTGTAATTAGATAGAATTTAAATGAATCTTCTTGACAGGGTTTCACAGCTGCACTAGCCGTTCTCATTACTGGAGCATCTTAAAGCAGACAACACGATAAGAGTGAATCAGATAATTACTATCTTTCTGATTAAATCATCAATTCATTTACTAGAACAAGTTTGATTCACATTAAATCTCACCATCGTTTCTTTCTAGTTGGCACAAGTTTGATTCATATAGAATCATACAAACTCACCTACCAAGAGCTTGTTTGATGTTGGCTTAAGCAGGATTTCCATCTTCACCGTGAATACTTTAGTATCACTCGGATGTTCTGGCAAAATCATAAGGATAATGCGTAGGACTCTTGTTAACAGCCTATGAACTTATTGGTGTTCAACAACTGTTTGTCTTGGAATGTGTCCTAATGAGATTTATTTTATTGATCTCTTGGCTCTAGACTCAATTAGTGCGTTTTGGTTTTAGTACTCGGAGGCTGGAGGAGACTGCCACCTATTCAATATCAACTAACTCTGAGTGAGAAAGTCAATAGAAGTCGTGTGTATCTCTGTGACAAATGAGACAAGTTTATATTGAGAGAAACTTAAATGGCTGAGAAGGGTTGTGCATTGCATCACTGGGTCCATGATGTCATTCTTTAATATCAGAATTCATCTTTGTGAAAATTGATAGATTATGTATTGACCTGGTGTCTGCCTAAGGTGTAGGGAGGGCTGCTTTGTTTTCACCCTTTATCCATACATTTCTTTTTAATTCTTCAACCCCTTTAATGCTTACCAAGACGTCATTACTAACACCTTGTTGTGATTGTTCCAGTGTTAGCTCAATCTTGGTCGGCATTATTCCCTTATACTCGTTCATCTCCAATCATACCTAAGGACTGCTATTTCTAACTATGGATTGTCCTTGGGTAGATCCCTTCGGTTCTGGTTGGATCATAGGACTGATTCCTAACCTAACCACCTTATGACTTCAGAATCGTCATGAAATTAAGATGTTGTTGGGTATAAGATCGAACCATAAAACCTTTTCCAAAGAGCACATTTTGAGTCGTTTAGATAACTTATTAATTTCAAGATCACATTTTAATTACATTTCTCCCCTTATTTTAAATACTAATTCACTTAGTTTTTGAAATACCTTGTGATTAAAATTTGTCATGAAAATTCTGTGGGAAAAATATTATTAGCATGAATTATATGGAACATTAACTTGCTCCCCCTCAATTTTACATATGTTTGACACCAAAAAAAATGATACCAAGTTGTAAAATAAATCTAAAATTGAGGGTTACCACTGTTGAGCACACAATTTTGAAAGAATATGAATTGTCATTGAAGAATTCTTGAAAAATTATGCTCAACCACTAAATCATCTTATAACATAAAATCTATTGACTAGTCATTATTATTACAGATTTGTTATTAAGACTAGTGTATATGTTTTGAATACCGAAAGAATTTAAGAATAGTATCTAAAAATATTAAAGCATTTGTTTTTCGAAAAACTCCCCCTCAAACATTGACTCATTTTGAAAATGACACCAATTGTAGAAGAATTGTCTTGTAAAACTTTATGAGGGATGGAGTGTTGAACACACAATTTTGAAAGATTTTGAATCGTCAGTAAGAAATTCTTGAAAAATTATGTTCAACTCTTTGAAAAACCAAATGTTAGAAGACTTCTCTTCTAACTCTAAGGATAAGCGCACTGAAGCATACACTCTTCTTTGTCGTTCGGGTCCGAGTTGCAATCTGAGAGTGATTACAAGTCATAAAGAAAAATAGAAATGACATGTTTTGAAAGCAATTGAAACTCTTGCTCGAACTTCATTTACACACCCGTGCCAATGTTAATCGACATTTCTTATCGATTCCAAGAGACATGTCGAGAAGATTCTTTTTAGAATTTTTTATTTTTTTTGATTTTGTATTTTCTTTTTGAAATTTTATATTTTTGTATTTGGTTTTCTTAAAAATATTTACATGTTTTCCTCAGCATTGACAATTGTTGGTGGAATAATCAGTTCTATTGTAGGGTGAATATTCACTGTAGGTTGTGTGCCATGTTGTTAAAGATTATCAGAGAGAGCGGAAGACTTTAACACACTTGGATTTCCTGCATTGAAGTATTCTTCATATATAGGACTGAATTGTAATTCCAACTCTTGTTGTGATGTAGATGTCTTGTCTGCTGGAGGAACAACTTTTGGAACCAGCTTTGAATTAGACGGTTCACTGTTGTGGTCATGAATTCCGAGTTCTGAACTGTTATGATCAGAAGTCATTGCTTGTTCATCAGATTAGAATTCCGTAAAGCCCTAGTTTATGAGATATTAGTCTTTTCAGCAACCAAAATCTGAGTCCTTCCTTTTTGGGATTGAAAGATGTACCTGCACTTAAGTTAAGAGTACATGCACTAACATTAAGACTTTGTTCGCATTTATATTGGTTAGTGATATCATCATTTGAACCATTTATGGGTTCACTGTCAACCTTGGTTGTGCTAGAGGTGAATATCTTTCCAGTAGGAACCCACCTAAGACCAACAGATTTGAAAATTTTACCTGTCGGTTTCCACCTAAGACAAGATATAGGAGTCATTGTTTTCTCATGCACAACGGAAGTATTTTTTATTGAAAACCTATGTCCTTTTGGGATCTGTCTTTCTGGTTTCTTTGCAAAACTTGTTTGCTCTACGGGTTTGTTTCTATTCATTGTCTTTTTGGATGGAACCTTCGCACGTGAGTTGACTTCATTCAGGAATTTTGTTACATAATATAACAACCCACAATTTTCATAAATGTAAATATCCATCTATTAAGTTAGATGATGTAAAATCTATCAGTCCTAGAATTCCTAGGGTGTTCTGTTATAGGCACAGTCTTTTTTGTTACGCAACTACTCTTAGATACATTCTAATTCCTAGAGTTTTGGTTATTGATCCTAGGTTTTAGTTTGCAATTATTAGTTGTGCTTTGTAATTTAGCAGAAAGCATCAAACTAGGCCTTGAATTCCTATTTCTTTCTTGTGTCTTTTTCTTAGCTTCCTCTAGATAGTGATTATGAACCATGTCATTTGGGCTATACCTAGGTAAGCCAGGTGCAATCATGTGATGAGGTTTTGCAACAACAGATTCTTTTTCCTTAGGTAAATAATGTATAGTGACTGGTTTTACAAACGTTATTGGACATCAACTTTGAGCCACCGTGGCTTTGCGAAATTCTCTAAGGTCGTTCAAACTTAAACGCAGTTGGTTGTCTAACAACTGATTGGTTTTATGTGGTTGTAAAACCGGTTTCCCCAAGATTGATGATTTTGCAAACTTAGTATTCACACTATTTCCTGTTAATTTGCCTTTATAAAAAAAAACCCCTTTTTTATTTTTTATGTTGCATTGCAAATCCTTTTCCTGAAGTTGAGCTTTAGAACTTCAGCATTTGGGCAATCAAGAATTGTATGTTCTATAGTCTAACCTCCTCTGTCTTGATAGAATCAGACAGTTCTTTGTAATGCCTTTTTCAAAGTCTCATTTTCCTTAAGTAATTTAGCCACTTATGTTCCAATTCGATGTTTATTGTTTCCAATAATCTATGTCATGTATTAATCTTGCGTTCATTACATTCACACACACATCTCGAAAATTGACCATGTTGCCCCTTCTTTTAAAGCTTGATTTTGATATTTAAGTTTCAAAAATTAAAACAATGTGCTTCCATTCTTAAAAACTCTTTTTGAAATTAGGCAACGGTTTTTTTGAGACAAATATTTTCAAATCATAGATGATATACAGATTAGTTTTCTGGTTATTCAGTTAATTTAGCAAGCTCAAAGGACATAGTGTCATGATATTGGTTCAGCATTCTGGTCAACCTCTCCACCTCAATATTGAATTCAGTTTGCTCAGTTAGTGGTTGTCCTGCGTAGGCAAAAGATATTATTATCAGCAGTCCGTTTATACCATAGGCATTGGCTCTTCATCTAAATGTGGTCTGATATGCGGCATCATCACATTTCATCATTCCCTGATCTGCTGCTTGTATCTTGCTCTTTTGATTATGTCCCACTGCTTTCTGTGTCAACCAAACTAGCATCCAATGCTTTACTCGTATCAATCTTTTCTTCTGTTGTCTGTATCTGTCTTTCATTCACCCAGCTGTCATACTCTCTTTTATGTAGTGCTCTTTTATCAATCGACTTCTTAACATATTTCATGTGTTGGATCAGTGTATCATGGAATTCTGGAATCTCGAGTTGAGTGTATTGTAGAAAGTAGTTGCATGTCATTACAACATATTCATCATCCAAATAAATATGTGACTTGATCAACATCTGAAACTATGTCTCGAGTACTTTAAAAGCAGCCATGGATCCAATCTCGTAAAATTCTTTGTTGTCAAGTTGCTTTTCTAGTTGATCCATGTTTAGGAACATTGTGCTTGTGAAAGTCTCAACATCTTAACCAAAGAGTGTCGCAAATGCGCGTTTGAATCCACACTCAGTTTGAGTTCCTTTTAAGTCGTTGTTTGAAAGAAGCTTGAGGTGTGAATGAAGTAGTCGAAAAGATACCATGCAACTCTTTTTCGCTTTGTCTTTAATTTGTTGCATTTGTTGTTCTTTTGAATTTGAACACGAAGATAAAGTATCTTTTGTTTCCATTTTTAACGTGAATTGTGAAGTGAAAATGAATTGTAGGATCTTAAGTAGGTAAAGTGATTGTTGTTGTGGATTGAAATCAATTAACGTTCACGAAAGTTTACAAATCTATGATTTAAACCGAGAAAAGAATAATCTTTTACCTGATTTTACTAAATCAAGAAGAAACCGTGAAAGAATGATTAATTTTTGTTGGTGAAATCGTTGTTGTAATTGAAGAACTTAAACGTTTGTTAATGATTGACGAGCTAAAAGAACGAACGGTTACTACAACTTTGCCATTTTATTTTTTGCAACCTTGGGATAAAATGATTAACGATTGATTACAACACAAAACAAGGACCAACGGTGTAAATGTAAACTAAGTTGAATGCTAACTGTTGTTGAATGTAATAGTTGTTGGGGACTAACTAAACAGTGCAATAAACGGTTCAACATTGAGGACTATTGTGAAAATGATTTAAAACTAAGAGCTAAAATTTTAAATTATTAAATTTAGAAGCTAAAATTGAAAATGTTTTAAAATAAAATAAAATAATAAAAAATAAAATTGAAATTATTGAAAAAAACAAGACTAAGGAATTGTAAACATTCATTAAAAAACAATCCAAGTATGCATGATAATGAAAATTTGTATCTCATCAACTTAGACTGTGACGTATGTTGTGAATTTTCTAAATCATTTCGAGATGATTTAATACTGACCACAACTACGCCGACCACAACCGCACGTTATGATCATTGAAGAACCGCGATGCCAATGATTGTCGTTAGAAGCCTCGCGAATGACGAAGCTCGAAACCGTAAAAACCAAAACACGTTAAAACAATTTCTTCTTCGTTTGAAACCCTAACATTGAACTCTAGCTAGCAAACTACTGCCAACTTTCAAGAAAAACCGCTACCAATTTATCAAACCGCTACGTAACTTGCCAAGTCTGCTCAAACCGCTATGAAGAATTTGCCAACCCGCTACCAACTGATAACTTGCCAAACCGTTATGAAAGATGACTCGCCAAACCGCTACTTGGGCAGTTAAGCAAACCGCTACTAAGAAAAAGTTGCTAAACCGATATGGACAAAAAAAAATTGGCCATAATAATGTTTAGGAAGTCCAAGATATATAAGTCTTCAGTTGTACCTGTCCTAAACCTCTATCAATCTTGAGTGGCAAACCGCTATCAAAGTTCTTAACCAAACCGCCACCAAATATAAGCAATCCGCTATGGAATGTCACTTTCAAAGGTACAAAACGCACTCACTTTCACACCTTTCGTTTTCTAGCTCGTTTTTTGGCAAACAAACAACAAGTAGTCCTTATCTATCTCAAACTGCCACTTTGAACTTTAAAAACATGAGAATAAGCTTCGAACATGCAAATAAGCTAGAAACTAATCTGAATAAGCTATATTTAGCATCAAGAAGCCACAAAAACACAGAAAGTGCTAGACTTAGTTGAATGAAAGAAGCAAAAAAAAACTTTAACAATAAGCAAAGAAACCGTGACCAATAAGCTTTATATAAAAAACTTTGAAAAGAAAAAAAAACTCTTAAGCCACGAAAATAGTTTTGATATGTTGCTAGTTGTGGCTATTATAAGAAAGAAGAAATATTTTTAAACGAAGAAACACACAACCAAAAATATAAGCCGAATGTTTTAAGTCACAAGAAAAAGCCGTGACCTATGGAAACCCAAAAACTGTTTTTTCCATTTAGTTCATAAACAAAACAAGTCCTTAACACAAAGAAAAATGGAATTGTCCCCTGATATTGGACAAAGATTGTGGCTTGTTAACAAGACAAAACGTGGTTCCCTTGTTTACAACAAGCATAAATTAACTTATTAACTAGTTAAAAGAAAAAAAACTCATGACTCATAAACTTATAATAATCAATAAAATTTTGTATCCACCATAATAAGACATGAAATATATAAAGAAACTAGTTATAGTTTTAAAAAAACTCAAGTTTTTATTAAATGAACACTAGAGACAAGAAAAAAATAAACCGAATCTTATAAGCTATATAAATAGGTCGAATAAGCCGGACTCGGGATTACGCCTGATACACGTGACCGATTAGCTTACATAAACGAGCCCGTTTACCTGTTCTAGCCTATTAAAATGTTACATAATTGAATGACCGAGACTTAATATTCTTAATGAATGAACTTTCTTGTTTGACTCAATATGTAAGGCTAACAGACTCAAAGATTTGACAACAGGGGGAGAAAATCTTTAACAAACTGTTTCTCAAGCTACTAGCCTCAAGCTTAAAAGATAAGACTGAAGCTTCTTTAGATTTTGTAAGCAAGAAATCTCTCTCTTGCTCCAAATCCTGACATCGTTGCTTCAGGCGGTCAACCTCTTCTAAACGAGGTTGCAAACCACTTAATTCTTTTGAAAGTCTCTTTTAGATTCCTCAGCAAAAGCTGCCACACTCCGTAGCATATATACTTCGTCAAGAATTCGAGCATTTTTGGATCGTAAGTCCCTCACGACTTGGCTACCCTCCACATCCTGGTTTCTCTGAGCTTTTGCAAGACGATCCTCCAACTTCGACATCTCATGCTCAAGCAGACTCTTTTTAGTTTTTAAGGAAAGTAAATCATTTTTAAGCTTGGCATGACCTTGAGACAAAATACGAGACTCATTTGTCAGCATATTCCCAACCACTGCCGTATAAAGAGAGTGGACGTCATGTCACACCCTCAAACGGGGCCTGGACGGAAACATGTGTCCGAGGGCGTTACGTCATAATGTACATCACACAAGATACAAAGAACGACCTCTAAGGGTACGTTTAGAAATCCAACATCGTTGCATTAAATGAAAGTAGTTAAAGTTTTACATAGGTTCATAGATAATATGCGGAAGCGAATATAAGTTTTTGAAATTGACAACGATGTTAAAACAGATGATAATAGTTCTTGAAAATCAGTCCAATGCAAGGCGACACCATATAGCAAACAAAGACATCCACAACTAAGCACCTGAGAAAAACATACTAAAACATCAACATAAAGTTGGTGAATTCATAGGTTTGAATTTGATATAAGAATGGACCACAAATTTTGCAAAACACATGTGACTATTATAACAAATACAATATTACATAAAAAGGCATTTACGTTGCACTAAGCTTATGACACCGAGGCTAAATGTAATGGAAGCATGCATAATGCTTAATAAACTTTCCCTGACGGGTGCCATCATGGCGCTTTACCATATCACTCGACATGGTATACGTCCGTTGATCTAGTAAGAGCTACTTACCCAGACGGGGGTGATTAGTCCTAATAGATCCATTTACAACACTCGACGCTCACTTACTAATCCAACTGATCATAAGTAACTAACAGTTCATGATAACTCAGGCATACAAGTTTCAATACTACTTAGGCAACACGTAAACAAGATTGGGAAAAATGTAAAGCATTTGTGTCTAATGTTTAAAAGCAAGCAATGTTTCTCACCCCAAATCGTAAAGCAAAGCAGTAAAAACATGAGGCTATGAACTCACCTTAAGCAAGTAGTGAGCAATATATTCAACGAAGTGAATAATAATAACGAACGACTCTAACCGCGACCTAATTAATAGACGCACTTTAGAAACGAGAAATAAATACGAAACATCAGATAATACGCTTGTAAGAAAAATAGACATCCATAAGTGTTTGCGCTTTAGTTTATCTAGTAAAATGTGTCATTATGAAAGTATAAGGTTTATAGTCACATTACGCCATGTTAAACGAAAAGTTTCTATTTTTGAAAAGTTACTATTTTGGGAAAGTTCTAAGTTTTGGGACGTTAATATCGTCCCCTAATATTCGATGATTCTATTTACCTAGAACGCGCTACTTAAAACTAAACGCCTAACTTCCAAGTCTATCTCGCTAATAAATATCAAAAGTTACTATTTTTAGAAGTTTCTCGTTTTAGAAATCCCGAAAATATATTTGTGACGTTTCTATAGTTTCCACTTAATATACTAGTGTCTATATACGTTTCGCCAATATTTTAAAAGTTAAAATTTATCCGAAAGTGCCCAAAAACCTCTTTTAAATTTCCAATCAGCAACTTAATTAATTATTTTTCCAAAAAGTGTTCCAAAATTCATTTCGCCATAACTTGGCCGTTTTAAATCTGCTTTTAGTGTTCGGTATATGAAAATCTATCTATTCGAAACAAGCTCTATAAAAACTACCTTCTTGCCTAATAAAAACATTTTTATGTCGCCAAAAACCCCAAAACAAAATCAGATCAGCAACCATATTTTTCACAAACGCTCCCAAAAATCCATCCAAACTTCACAATAGTGCCTATACTAACCTAATCTCGTTCACTACTAATCTATCTAACAAAATCCACTCTTAATATATCCTAATCCCATCATCATCTTTGTTGCAACCCACATGTTCACTCATCCTTTCGAATATCAAAGTAATAATATCAAGAACATATGAAAACTTTATTAGTTTATAAACCCACTAGTTTCTTTTGAAAATAACACAAACACTAAGGATATATATATAAGACTTGATCAAGAAAAGAGAGAGATAAAAGAAAGATCAAGAAAATACTTACAAGAAGAAGAGATAACAAGATGAAAACACAAGATCTAACTATGAACACCTTAGATCTTAAACCCAATAACAAATCTTGCAAAAACCCACTTGATAAACCAAAACCCTAACTATAGATCTTGAACAAACCCTTAGAATCAAAGAACCAACACTTGCAACCACCTTAGATATGAACAAGGATCAACCTAGAACACTTGGATCTTGAAGGAAAATAAAGAAAATGAAACCCTATAAGAGGTGTTTGTTTGTCGTGACCACAAGAGAGAAAGAAAGAAGAGATAAGGTTTTTGAGAGGCTTGGAAATGAGAAGTAACCCTAAGTTATAAGATGTGCTAGTATTTATAGGAAGATATTAGGGTTTAGGGTGTCATTTGGCTCAAGTTAAGTGGTGTGAACCACTTCCTATGGTCCTTGTGGTATGACTGGTTTTACAAAGGGTGGGGGGTTTCATGACTTGCTTCCTAGCCAAAATAATTAAATGAAATGCTTCCATAGTGGTTAGTGGGGTTGTGGTCCTCCATGGTGCATGAAGACAAAGATGGTGTAAGAAGTCACAAGTTCATGCATGGGGAAAACTACAAGAATGTCACCATCTTGTATGTGAGACTTGAAATTCAAATTAAAGATGAAAGATGCTCTTTGAATTAATTAAGTGTGGGTGTATGGGTGTGTTTGGAGTGGAGGGGGAGGGGTGACCATGAAAATTTTGACTTCTAAACCCGAGATATACGATAATGAAAGTTTACACGAAAATATTACGGGTTTTCGGGTCTCCGTTTGACCTAAAATGCTAAAACCGTACGACGTACGCAAAAAACATATAAATCACAAACGAAAGTGAACGTGACCTACATAAAACTTAAAAATGATAAAATAATGCATATAACACGTAGACTAATCAAATTCCAAAGCTGGAACGCGTCCAATAATGATTTTCAGTTTTACACGGGACAACTTCCCGAAAAATTTCCAGATTCAAACGTAACGTATAAAAGTAAAAAATAATGATCAGAAAAGGTTAAAATATTGACCTAAAATTTATGGGGTGTGACATACTTCCCCCATTAAAAGAGCTTTGTCCTTAAAGCTTAAGACGTAACTTTAGACGTAGATGCAGGGTTAACAAAAAGATGAGGGTACTTTTTCTTCATTTGGTCTTCGCGCTCCCAAGTAAACTCAGGACCTCGCCTAGAATTCCAACGGACTTTCACATTCAGGATACGACTCTGCTTCAATTGTTTGACATCTCGATCCATGATTTCAACTGGTTCCTCGATGAAATTAAGCTTGTCCTCAATCTGAATTTCGTCTAACGGGATAGATAGCAGTTTGTCAGAAAGACACTTTTTTAGATTAGAAACGTGAAAAGTACTATGGACACGACTTAGTTGATCCGGGAGTTCAAGTCAGTAAGCGACTGTTCCAACTTTAGCAAGTACCATGAAAGGTCCAATATAACGAGGGTTCAGCTTCCCCCATTTGCCGAAACGTATCACTCATTTCAATGGCGATACCTTCAACATAACCTTATCTCCAACTTGAAACTCCAATGTCTTACGTCTCCTATCGGTGTGCTCTTCTGTCTATCACGTGCAGCTTGAATACGTTTCTTGATTTGGATGATCCTTTTTGTAGTTTCATGAATAATCTCTGGTCCAGTAAGCTGGGCATCTCCAACCTCAGCCCAACAAACAGGCGATCGGCACTTACGACCGTACAGTGCTTCGAATGGTGCAGCCTTGATACTTGTATGATAACTATTGTTGTACAAAAATTCTACCAAGGGTAGATGCCTATCCTAACTTTTTCCAAAATCAATCACATAAGCACGCAACATGTCTTCTAAGGTTTGGATGGTCCTTTAACTTTGACCATCGGTATGAGGGTGGTAAGCCATACTTATGTCCAATTGAGTACCTAGAGCTTTCTGAAGCGATTTCTAGAATTGAGATGTGAACCTACCATCTCGATCAAAAATGATCGAAATGGGCACACCATGCCTCCTGACTACTTCCTTCAAGTATTATCTAGTTAACTTTTCCATCGAGTCGTTCTCCCTTATTGGTAGAAAATGAGCGGATTTAGTAAGGCGATCAACAATTACCCAAATTGTGT
This sequence comes from Tanacetum coccineum, assembly GCA_026074375.1. Classification (NCBI taxonomy): domain Eukaryota; kingdom Viridiplantae; phylum Streptophyta; class Magnoliopsida; order Asterales; family Asteraceae; genus Tanacetum; species Tanacetum coccineum. Next base: position 61,776 of record BQNB010003685.1, on the reverse strand, counting down.
CTTGTCTAGTCGATGTCTTTGGCAATTTAGTAAAGAAATCCATTGTAATGTTTTCCCATTTCCACACTAGAATCACAGGTTGAACCAACAAACCAGATGGTTTTTGGCATTCGGCCTTAACCTTGGCACAGGTCAGATACTTACTAACGTAGGTGGCAATCTCGGCTTTCATATTAGGCCACCAATACAGTTTCTTTAGATCTTGGTATATCTTGTCCGATCCAAGATGGATCGAATACTTTGACTTATGCGACTTGTGCATAATCAAGGCTCTCAAGTCACCATAACACGGTATCCGACTCCTATTCCTTAAACACAATGTTCCGTCAGCACGGGGTTCAAGCTTCTTAATCATACCACACAAATCTTCAGTTCTATAATTCTCCTCTTTTCTTGCCTCATCTTGAGCATTCAAAATTCTCTTAGGAAGATTTAAACCAATAGTCATAACTAAGGCTCGAACTCGTAGTGGCTTAATCATTTCCTTACGACTTAGCGCATTAGCTACCACGTTCGCCTTTCCCGAATGATAACGAATCTCGCAGTCGTAGTCACTTAAAAGTTCCAACCATCAGCGTTGTCTCATATTCAACTCCTTTTGATCAAGAATATGCTGCAAACTCTTATGATCAGTGAACACAACGCACTTCATGCCGTACAAATAATGTTTTTACATTTTGAGAGTAAATACTACAGCTCCAAGTTCTAAGTCACGCGTAGTGTAATTCTTCTCATGAATCTTGAGTTGGCGTGACGCGTAGGCTATGACCTTTTCCATTTGCATCAAAACTACGCCTAACCCTTTGTGAGAAGCATCACAGTAAACCATGAAGTTTTCACTACTTTCGGGTAAAGCCAAAATCAGTGCACTAAACAATTTTTTGCTTCAACAGCTGAAATGCAGCTTTTGGCTTTTCACCTCAATCAAACTTCACACTCTTTTGAGTTAGCTTCGTCATAGGCTTGGCAATTTTTGAGAATCCTTCGATAAATCATCGATAGTAGCCAACAAGACCTAGAAATTGACGAATCTCTATCAGAGTCTTGGGCGATGCCCAATCCTTGATTGACTCAATCTTAGATGGGTCCATATGAATGCCTTCACTATCAATTACGTGACCGAGAAACTGTACTTTTGAAAGCTAAAATTCACACTTTGAAAACTTGGCGTATAATTCCTCCTTCTTAAATAATCTCAAAATTAACCTAAGGTGCTCTTCATGCTCCTTCTTATTCTTGGAGTAGATCAAAATGTCATCGATGAAAACTATCATGAATTTATCCAGATATGGCTTGCACACCCGATTCATCAGATCCATGAACTTCTAGTGCGTTGGTCAGTCCAAATGGCATCACTTAAAGCTCATAGTGACCGTAGCGTGTCCTAAACGCTGTCTTTGGAATGTCTTCCTCCCGAACTCTGAGTTGGTGATAACCAGATCTCATGTCGATCTTAGATTAGACTCTTGACCCTTGCAACTGATCAAACAAGTCGTCGATTCAAAGAAGTGGGTATCGGTTCTTCACATTAAGTTAGTTTAGTTCATGGTAGTCGATACACATCCGAAAAGATCCTCATTTCTTTTTGACAAAGAAGACCGGAGCTCCCCAGGGTGAGGAACTTGGTCTTATGAACCCTTTTTTAGAAAGTTCTTGCAGCTGAGTAGACAACTCTTGCATTTCTGAAGGTGCTAATCTATACGGGGCTCGTGATCCAGGTGCAACACCATGGACTAAGTTGATTTGGAATTCAACTTGTCGAGTCAGTAGTAATCCATGGAAATCTTCTGGAAAGACTTCTGAAAAGTCCCGTATGATCAGCACGTCCTCAAGTCGCTTCTCCTTTGATTTGTCTTCGGTTTCCGTCTTCGTAACTTGTGCCAAAAAAATTTAGCAACCCTTCTTAATATATTTCTGAGTTTTGGTGCACGATATAATGCTCAACTTTGATTTCTTCTCTTTGCCACTTCCATCACCTTGCACTATGAAAACTTCATCCCCATAGGGAATCCGCACAATCTTCTCATCACAAACGATCACCGCATGATGATTCACTAACCAATCTATGCCGATGATGACGTCAAAACTACCAAGTTCTACGAGAATTAGGTCTATGTTGAATGGGTGACCTAACAATCTTAATGTGCAGCCTCTAAGCACAATATTGGTTTCCGCAACCCTTCCGTCGGCTAATTCGATAGCATAACTAATGTCTAGCGTAGAGGGGATAACATCGAGTAAAGCACTAAATGTAGACAACATAAAACTCCTATCGGCGCCTGAATCAAATAACATAGAAGCATAGTGATTGTTGAGAATAAACGTACCCGTGACGATGTTGGAATCAGGGTTAGCTTCTCCTCCTCCCAGCACATATGCCTTCCCTCTAGCTTCATTGGTCTTTTTCCCAACTTTGTTTCCACGTGTCTGATTCTTTAACTTAGGATACTCATTCATGTAGTGTCCCTGCCTTCCACACTTAAAATAAGTAGGATCCCTCTTATTCACTACTGGGGCTCTCTGAGTAGCTGTGGCAGCAACAACGTTCATACAATCCTTGGTTATATGCCCGACCTTGTTGTACTTCTCTCATTTCACAGTACATGGCCCTTCATGATGTAGCTTACATTTGTTCCAGTAAGGCAAAGGCCCAGCAAATCCCCTTTTCTCATTGTTACCATCCGTGTAGTCTCTCGCCACACTTTGTCCGCCAACATTTTGTCTCTTGTATGGGGGTTGTTGTACACGGTTGTCCTTCTGGTTGTTATTAAATCTTCTTTTGTTCTCAACATTTTTCACAGCATAACCTTTCAACTTTTGATCCATCAAGTTGTTATCAATACGGACAACATCCTGTAGTCTCGTGGGCTCAGCAGCAATTACATTCCCTTGGATGTTATCGAGGAGACCTCTAATGAATTTCTCAACCCGATCCTCCTCCTCGGGGACCATCTTGGTGCACATCATAGTAAGTTCTTGAAATCTCTGGGTATAAGCAGCCAAATCATTGTTCTTCATGGTCAAGTTCCACAGCTCGGATTCCATTTATTGAATTTCATTTCTTGGGCAATACACCTCAGACATTAGCTTCATAAGCTCTCTCCATAACATAGCAAATGCAGCATCAGCTCCAACGGTTCTCTTGTGTGCATTCCACCAAGTTAATGCACTGTTCAACAAGTGCACATAGCATACTTAACTTGGTACCTCTCTAGATAATTGCTGATGTGAAATATTGTCTCCATCTTCTTAAACCTTCTTGTCAACCCGACAAATCCTTTAGTTCCTTTAAAGTTGAGTGGTTGAAACTTCATAAAGTCATGGTAAGTACATACACGGGCGAGAGACATAACACCTCTATCATTCCTATTAGGATTTTATTCCCATTGCCTCCTCCGTTTCTATTTCCATTTCCTCTACCATTTTTGTCTCCATTTCCCCTGCCATTTTCGTTTCCATTTCCCCTAACGTTTTCGTTGTCCTCATCATCTCCATTCTGGCTTTTACTTTCAACAGCAAGTTTAGCAGCATGGTTTGCCTCATAAGCAGCCAACGCCTCTGCCACTCGTTGGTTAATGAGTTCTTCAATTGCCTCCGGGTTCATACCAGAGTGAGTGATAGTCATGATCTAAACATAAGACATAGCACGCGATAAGATTCAATACAGGATATAGCTATTATAACTGATAAATAACAATGAAAGACGAACACGCGAGAGAATCATAATAAGCTTTTCATATCATATATATAAAAGCATCATTTGGTTACACTCAACCCATAATGGGGAACTTGATTTACACTAATACTACTACTAACAACTGGTTCTACCACTAGTCTAAAGTCCATACACAACATCATGGACGAAAACCCAAACGCCTCACAGCGAATGTCTCCAATATCCTAAACCGCATCATGTCATAGTAGCATAACCTGCAGATCTGCCTAAGCTCACTCTTCATAAAGCTCATGCGTCGCCGAAACCTATCAGCTCTCGTACTCTCCATCATCAAGGTGCCTCAAAGTCTCGCGTTGCTCCTCTCCAAGGATGCAACCTGATCATCTCTTTGTCCTGTCTCAATGTCCTCTACCCTCTGAAGAGGTAACTCCATAACATGCCCATAAATATCCCGCACAACCTCCTCAACGTGCTCCAAATGCTCTACAGCATCAGGCATATGCATACCATCAGGGATATCAATCCTGGCAACCACATCCACTCTAACATCTATAGTGCCTCTATCACTGGATTTGACCTCGCCCTCAACCTCATCCTCTACATCAACCCCAACATCGACCGCCATACCAATACATGCATCAACCTCAGCCTCAACATCCATATCTACTGCAACCTCAACAGCCGTAGCATCAGCCTCGATATCTGCCAACACATCTGTATTAATGACCTCCTCAACACTATCCTCTGGTGAAATAGAATCCCTAAACCTCTTGCAAGGTGGAAGAAGATCAGCACGAGAAGGAACTAAAGCTCTCGAAGCATGGATAGATGAAGTCACACTAGCAGCAGGGGACCTACATCTCTTGCGAGATGGTCTAGCAGATGACTCAAAAAAAGAATCCCCAGCTAATGACTCAGATGTCGTTAGTGGATACATGGTAGATAATGAGGCAGACCTCCAACAGCGATATGCCTTGCTATACCGTGGAGTCCTAACAAGTGGTGGATAAACAAATCTCGCTGGTGTAGATGAATCAGCAATGGTGGTGACTGGCGGTGTATGTCCGTATAAAGAATGACCCGAAATAGAATGCCCGGATGATGAATGATCTAAAGATGAATGACCTGATGATGATCCAGAAGTAAAATGATCCAAGTGATGTGATGTGTACCTCAATGATAAACGATGAGAAGGTAAAGGTCTAACCAACTTCCTCATGGTCAAAGCCCTACATGGCCCACCAGTATCAGTACAGTAAAGTCGACCGATGGGAATGTCCTGCCCGGGTCGGATAACAATAGCTCGTTGTCGACGAATCCCGAGTGGTGCATTAACAGGTGAGATGATATCAGTAGATGGAGCGACAAAAGCAGATGGTGCGGGTGGAATGGGAGCCGTAGGGATCTCTGGAGTAGAAGTAGTAGGTGATGATGATTCTGATGCAACTCTGCTCCTCTACCTAGTAAGCATAGCATCATGAGGTGTAGGTGATACATGCCTCTCGGGTATCTTAGTATCTAACTCTGAATCATTTGAACACATGATAGGTGAAACCATAGGTACTACAGATATGGGAGGTAGTGAATTCTACGATGGATCAACCTTTGATGATGAATGAGTATCAAGCTCAAGCACCCTGGCAGGTGAGGCAACTGCAGCCGCCCTACCTCTGGTGCAACCGAGACCTCAACAGAAATGGAACCAATAAGAATAACTCACGGAATAGAGGATCCTACACTCTCATCTGATAAGTCTGAAGAAATAGAAATAACCAGAGCTACCATAACCTGCACAAGCAAAAGTTTATATAAATCCCCTTTATATGAAACCATGCCAGTGCGTGCAATGCAGAAAAATATAAATAGGATGTAAACTATCATCATGGAAAAATTAAACATAATATAATTACGGAAATGTATTATAATTAATACTCATATATTTATTGATAGTAATTATATACGTAAGCAAGTAGAAACACGTAGGATCACATACTTGTTATAGACCAAACCTAATATTCTACCTGGTTCTCTATAACCTTGGCTCTGGATACCAATCTGTCATACCCCCAAACGGGGCCTGGACGAAAACACGTGTCTGGGGGCGTGACGTCATAATATACATCACACAAGATACAAAAACGACCTCTAAGGGTATGTTTAGAAATCCAACATCGTTGCATTAAATGAAAGTAGTTAAAGTTTTACATAGGTTCATAGATAATATGCGGAAGCGAATATAAGTTTTTGAAATTGACAATGATTTTAAAATAGATGATAATAGTTCTTGAAAATCGGTCCAATGCAAGGCGACACCATATAGCAAATATAGACATCCACAGCTAAGCACCAGAGAAAAACATGCTAAAACGTCAACATAAAGTTGGTGAATTCATAGGTTTGAATTTGATATAAGAATGGACCACAAATTTTGCAAAACGCTTGTGACTATTATAACAAATACAATATCACATAAAAAGGCATTTACGTTGCACTAAGCTCATGACATCGAGGCTAAATGTAATGGAAGCATGCATAATGCTTAATAAACTTGCCCTGACGGGTGCCATCATGGTGCTTCACCGTATCACTTGACATGGTATACGTCCATCGATCCAGTAAGAGCTACTTACCCGAACGGGGGTGATTAGTCCCAATAGATTAATTTACAACACTCATGCTCAATTAGCAATCCAACTGATCATAAGTAACTAACGGTTCATGATAACTTGGGCATACAAGTTTCAATACTACTTAGGCAACACGTAAACAAGATTGGGAAAAACGTAAAGCATTTGTGTCTAATGTTTAAAAGCAAGAAATGTTTCTCACCCCAAATAGTAAAGCAAAGTAGTAAAACGTGGGGCTATGAACTCACCTTAAGCAAGTACTAAGCAAGATATCCAACGAAGTGAATAACGATAACGAACGACTCTAACGCACTATAGAAATGAGAAATAAATACGAAACATCAGATAATACGCTTTTAAGAAAAATAGACATCCATAAGTGTTTGCGCTTTAGTTTATCTAGTAAAATGTGTCATTATGAAAGTATAAGGTTTATAGTTACATTACGCCATGTTATACGAAAAGTTTCTATTTTTGGAAAGTTACTATTTTAGGAAAGTTCTAAGTTTCGGGATGTTAATACCGTCCTCTAATATTTGATGATTCCATTTACCTAGAACGCGCTACTTAAACCTAAACGCCTAACTTCCAAGTCCATCTCGCTAATAAATATCAAAAGTTACTATTTTTAGAAGTTTCACGTTTTAGAAATCCCGACAATATATTTATGACGTTTCTAAAGTTTCCACTTAATATACTAGTGTCTATATACGTTTCGCCAATATTTTAAAATCTCAAATATGTCCGAAAGTGCCCGAAAACCTCTTTTAAATTTCCAGTCAGCAACTTAATTAATTATTTTTCCAAAAAGTGTTCCAAAATTCATTTCGCCATAACTTGGCCATTTTAAATCCGCTTTTAGTGTTCGGTATATGAAAATCTATCTATTCAAAACAAGCTCTCTAAAACTACCTTCTTGCCTAATGAAAACATTTTTAAGTCGCCCAAAACCCCAAAACAAAATCGGATCAGCACCCGTTCACTACTAATCCATCTAAAAAAATCCACTCTTAATCTATCATAATCCCATCATCATCTTTGTTGCAACCCACATGTTCACTCATTATTTCCAAAATCAAAGTAATAATATCAAGAACATATAAAAACTTTATTAGTTTATAAACCCACTAGTTTCTTTTAAAAATAACACAAACACTAAGGATATATATAAAACATGATCAAGAAAAGAGAGAGATAAAAGAAAGATCAAGAATATACTTATAAGAAGAAGAGATATCAAGATGAAAACACAAGATCTAACTATGAACACCTTAGATCTTAAACCCAATAACAAATCTTACAAAAACCCACTTGATAAACCAAAACCCTAACTATAGATCTTGAACAAACCATTGGAATCAAAGAACCAACACTTGCAACCACCTTAGATATAAACAGGATCAACCTAGAACACTTGGATCTTAAAGGAAAATAAAGAAAATGAAACCCTATAAGGGGTGTTAGTTTGTCGTGACCACAAGAGAGAAAGAAAGAAGATATAAGGTTTTTAGAGGCTTGGAAATGAGAAGTAACCCTAAGTTATAAGATGTGCTAGTATTTATAGGAAGATATTAGGGTTTAGGGTGTCCTTTGGCTTAAGTTAAGTGGTGTGAACCACTTCCTATGGTCCTTGTGGTTCGACCAGTTTTACAAGGAGGGGGGTTTCATGACTTGCTTCCTAGCTAAAATAATTAAATGAAATGCTTCCATATTGGTTAGTCGGGTTGTGGTCCTCCATGGTGCATGAAGACAAAGATGGTGTAAGAAGGCACAAGTGCATGCATAGGGAAAACTAAAAGAATGTCACCATCTTACATGTGAGGATCAAAATTTAAATTAAAGATGAAATATGCTCTTTGAATTAATTAAGTATGGGTGTATGCGTGTGTTTAGCGTAGAGGGGGAGGGGTTAACACAAAAAATTTTGACTTCTAAACCCGAGATATAGGATAACTAAAGTTTACACGAAAAGATTACGGGTTTCCAAGTCTCCGTTTGACCTAAAATGCTAAAACCGTACGACGTACGAGAAAAACGTATAAATCGCAAACGAAAGTGAACGTTCCTACATAACACTTTAAATGATAATATAATGCATATAACGCGTAGACTAATCCAAGTCCGAAGCCGAAAAGCGTCTGATGACGATTTTCAGTTTTACACGGGACAACTTCCCGGAAAATTGCCAGATTCAAATGTAACGTATATAAGTCAAAAATAATGATCGGAAAAGGTTAAAATATTGACCTGAAATTTATGGGGTGTGATATCAAAGAGATCAATAAGCTTGTCAAAACTCAAAAAACCCAGTTTATCTTTTAGCAAAGTACAGTGAAGGCCAACGATCTGGTTATGAGCAGCATGGGCCTCCTCAACATCTGAAAATGAAACAATATAACTTAAAAATACCAAGTGAAAGCTGGAAGAATGGAGAGACAAAGAGGAAACAACATAGCAGGGGCAAGAGAGTCAGAACTATTAGCCAAACTTCCAACAAAACAAGCTAACGGCTGAAGGGGGCGGAACGCTGCCTCTCGCGCTCATCCTCCTAGGGACTTTAAGTTTCTTTTTCTTTAGCATCACCCTCACCACAGTAACTTCCTCTTTAAGGGACTCCGTGATGGAGCGCCTCTTTTTGGAACCCTCCCCAGCCATGCTAGCACCTTGCCTTGGAATACCTTTGGTATGTGTTTAATTACACATACCTTTTACCTTTAAAAACGAGCTAAAATAACCAAAAACGGACTTAAAATGCCAAAAATACGCTTGTTTTGCTAATTGTATTGTGCAGGAACAGATAACTAAGAAAAGGACGAAAAACGAAGCCAAAACGACAAAACCGGACTCGGAATGGAAAAGCAGGAAAAGACAAAGTCAAAATCCAAGCCCAAGTGTGGAAAAGTCAACCCAAGTCAACCCCGAAGCCAAAAGTCAAGAAAAATAAGTTTGAGGGTTAAAATTGTCAAAACCCTAAACTTATTAAAAGAAGAAAACAAAGAGAAATGAAGAGAAGGACTCAAGCTGCCAAATTGGCAAAGTTAAACCACAAGGGGCAATTCTGCCAAGTCCCCTAAGTTATAACTAATAAGGACGGGTGGTGCAAAGGGTTATATAACCCTTGGGGACTTAAACTGCCAAGTCCCCAAACCTTTAACACCACAAGGACGAAAATTGCAAACACCCTAATAACCTTGAGGGGCCATTTTTGCCAAATGGGCAAACTTTCGCCCTGTCACCTCTAACCCTCTATAACCCCTTTTCCCGCCCATTTTAAAACCCCAAGACCCAATCACGGGTCTTCTTCCTCCCTTTTATCCTGCAAACCCAAACAACCCCATGGACAAACCTCCCCCCTCCTCTCCACTATCTTTCCCACCAAAAAAGAGCCTTTCCATGTTGGCAATCCCACGTTTCCCATAAAACATGGCCGAATCAATGGCTAGGATTAACTCAAAGAAGCACAAAAGCTCATCAATGGCTAAAAAGACTGTTTTGGACTCTCTCACAGAAGAAACACACTTTGCAAGATTGAAGATTTAGGATTTAGTATAAATAGAAGGCTATGTGAGCCGATTTTAGTAAGTAGAGTAGAAGTTTTTATCTTTCTTTAAATTAAGTCTTTTTTATGTTTCTTTCAGCTTATTTACAGCTTATTGTTCTGTTCTATTGTACTCCTTATTTTTAAGGCTAATTGAAAAGTTATTTAAGTTCAATCTAAATTTTGTCCAAAAAGCTATTTAAATTTTTGTTGGTGATAAAGAAAAAGGAAGCAGGGTCTATAACCTGTGAAGAGACCTTGGTTTTTGAGTGTGTTCAAATCACTAAGACATTAGGGTGAGTAGATTAGCTATTAGGTTCCTTGTCACTGACCCTTGTAAGTAATCTCCCTTTAAATTTCTACTACGGTTACTGTAGCATTGCTTATTGGGATTATTTTAGCTTATCTATGTCATTTGTCTTATTCATGCATAATATGCCCCCCCCCCCTTTTTCCCTAGTTTGCTTTCATTTCAATTTTCATACATTTTATATTTTAATCGCATAACTGTTCGAAGAAATGTAGCTAAAACTGTCACTAGCTTATTAACGTTTGTAAGTGCTTATTTTTTTAGCTTTACTTTTTTATAGTTTTAATCTTGCTTAAGTAGTATAGTCTCTTAAATCTGTAGCTAAATTCAGCTTGTTGTAAGTTGTTAAAAATCAGTTTTAGTAAAAATGATTAAGGGTGTTTTGGGTTAAGTGTGAAAACGGTCAAAAAGGGTTTTGGTATGGGTTGTGGTCTCAAGTTAGTTTTAGCTTAAGTATTAAGCTTGTTTAAAGCTGTTTTTAAAAGTTTTTAAGTTAGAAAATGGTTTTTCAAAGTTTTCTTAAGTCACCTTTGAAACTGTGGTTTTTTTTAAAAAATAAGCTAGCGAAGTTCTTTTTAGATAAGCACTTGATACTTGAGTTTAGTGTCAAAAAGTGAGTTCATTGTGTTTTTACAACAACTGTCACCACACCTTGTTTCCATTTTGACATGTTGAGATCCAAAACCCCACCAAAAAGACTTAAGTTTTATCTTTTTTAAAGCAAAAAGCCCATTGTCATTTTAAAAAATCAGCAGAAGGTTTTCTTTTGATCTTAGAAAGCTAAAAATTGAGCATACGCTCATCTTTTGAGCCCTTCTTCATCTGTTTCAAACTTTTATTTTTTCATTAAGGTAGTTTTATTTTTGACAGCTTTAAAATAAGCAGTCAAATAAGCCCTTTGTTTTAGCACATACTTCTCACCCTGGTGCTAGGGGCCAACTTTAAGCCCTTGCATTCTAGCTTTTTAGTGTGCCCAACCCTAAGATTTTGGCTTATTTGGAGAGCCAATAAGCTCTTAGACAAGCCTGCTAAGTTTCAGTCCTTAAAAGCCCTTTTAGATTGCTTATTTTTGAGCCAAAAATGGACTCTAAGCCATTTCACACCAACAGTACTAACCTTTAATTTCACACCAACAGTACTAACTCCCTAGTTAGTACTGTTGTAGGTATTAAGCTTCTTCTTGGCTTATTGAGCTTATTTGATTCCTAGTAGCTTATTTGGTTAGATTGTTAAGCTGTGTTTGCTTATTTGCCATTTTCATTGCTTATTCGCCCATTTTCATTGCTTAATTTGTGTTGACAGTAGTGACTCTTAGTTTTTAAGCTTAGTTTAGTGTTCTGTCAATATAAGCCCTTTTTAAGCTTATTTAGGTTATGCATTTTGATACTTAGTGCTTATTTAGGATAGTTTAGGCCCCCCTTTTAGCTTATTAGCCTAAGTTTTAGCTTAAGTGTCCCAAGTGTCCAAAGAACTTAGCTTTTTAAGCCATTAAGCTCACTTTTAGCTTCTGTCAAAGTTAAGCCCTCTTTAAGCTTATTTAGTTTTAGTGTTTAGCCTTTTAGTGCTTATTTAAGGATAAGCTAGCCAATTCTTTTAGCTTATTTGTCCAAGTGCTAGCTCATTGGTCCAAAAAGTCCAAAAGACTTAGTCAATTTTTTTGCCTTAAGCTCTTGTAAGCTGCTGTCGTTTTAAAAAGCTGTTTTTAAGCTTATTTATAAGCTTTTAGAAAAAGTCGTAGTTTTAAAAGTTGTTAAGCTCAATAAGCTTAACAACTTTGTTTCACAAAGTTTTTCCAAAAAAAAAGGGGAAAGACAAGGGGTGACCCGGGTGAGCAAGACTCGAACCCGGGTCTCAACCCTCGATACATTCCCCCTTTACAACACACATACCGCTGCGCCCTTGGGACTTTTTCGTTATAGTCCCAAGGGCCTTAGTATTTATACACGTTTTTGGCTTATAAGCCTATAAGCTGTTAACAGCTTATTTCGGGCTTATTAATAAGCAAATTTTTTGTTTCTTATTTTTCGTAGGTTAATCATAGTGTTTAGTATTTTTAGTAAAATTTTCAGAATTTTTCAAAGTCGTTTGGTATTTTTTACAATTTAATTTCGTTAAAAGTTTAAAAAATTCATAAAAAATACAAAAATTATCAAAAAAAAATATTTTTCTTTTTTAGAAAATTTTCTTTAGTCATATAGTTTGTAGGAAAAATACAAAAATTTTCGTAGGGTCATTTTTATAACTTTTTGGTTTTTAAAGAACGGGGTCGGGTGCGGATTTTGTCTTGACTCGTTTTTGGGTCAAACGACCTCCGTTTTCAGTCTAGTCTTTTTCATTCTAGTCTTTGCGTTATATCTGACGTATACCTAGATGTATTTTATGAAGTGGAAAATTTTCTCCGTAGGGATAATTTTGAAGTTTTAGGTTTTAGCCTCTTTGTTCGGGATTATCAGTGCTTCCTTTTCTAGCTAATTACATATTTTTAGATTTTCTTAACGCCTTTATTTGTTATTGCTTAATTTAACTTCCTGCACTCTCAAATCATTTCTCTCCTTCCGACTCAAATCTTCCGACTGTATCGATTTTCCAGCACAGCCTCGTTGGGGATAAACGACCCGGGAACATTCTATACTACTTCTCGGTTTTATTGATCTTGTGGATTTTTAGACTTATATATATTTTATATTTTATCATATATTATATATTTAGTATAAAATTCGACAATCAACCTTCTTCAACAACAGCAAGTTCAAAACCGGAAACACCTTTATCCTTTGAAAGAGAGGAACTCACAGCTTGGTCGTTATCAGCAATAGACCGCAAAGGCTCCACCGAAGGGCTACCCACGTCGACAGGCTGATCGGCCGGCCTTACAGAAAAAGAAGGAGTCTGATCAGGTTTCTTCATAAAGTTGCGAAAAGCCATCTCTGGAAAAGAAAGAGAAGATGTTAGGAAAAATAAAAGATAAAAACTCAAAAAATTAGGGACGCTAAAAAACAAAGCCATACCCTCCCCATCAACAAAGATAGAAGGATTGCTCAGAGCATGCTCCCAAGAACTAGATAAACCCGCAAGATATAGGATAGGATCTGAAAAAGTCTGAGCCTCAAGAGTATGGCGACAAAGGAGATTCCATAAAACCTCGTCAAAGGGCTTTTTAGGGTAGGGATAAGCGAAAGAGCCTTGACCATGGCGAAAATTGGTTATCAAGTCTGGACAAAGATCAGAAATAAGGGTCTCCTTCACGTAGATAAACTCTGACTTCCAAGAAGTAACGTTAGACATAGAGTTACCAAAGAGAGAGGGAATATCAGGTCCAAGCCTCTTTTTGAAACATCAACCAATTACCAACAGGGCCAACAGTGAGGAAGGCCCTAAAAGGGGGCACAAAAGCCTCCTCACCATAATCTTTACAAGCAACGACAAAGGTAGTGACACGGGCAACTTTGAAGGGATTTAACAAAGGAAAATGACATTGGAAGAATTTGAAGACATCCAAACAAAAGTCGTTCAAAGGAAAACAAAGATTACCAATAGTAAACAGAGAGAAGTACAAGGGGATGTAACCTTACGGAGCATCTAAGGCCATTTGATGTGATTCAGGAAGTTTAGGATCATAACACCAAGGTATACCATATTCCTCAACAAAGTCGACAAGATCGTTTTGGGCCAACGAACATGTAACAGTCGCGAGGTTCCTTTTAGACATGGTGAAGAAACGAAATGAAAAAAGAAAAAAGAGGGTAAAAAAACTACGAACCTGAAGGAAAAAAGAAGTAACTGCACCAGAAAATTATAAACACACCATGGTTGAGAAATATAGACTTGAAGAGAAACGGTAAAAATGAAAAAGAAAAAGGGATAGAAAGGATTTTATACCAGGAAGGGGAAGAATTAGAGCTGTCCACGTGCCCCACAAAAGAAACCAAGGAGAGCGGATGAACACGCATAAAGGACACGCGCCTACCCATTTATGGTAAAAACACTCGAGTACGACTCGAGAATCGGAAAGACAGGCGCCGAATAAAGACTCTTCAAGAATCTCACATTAAATTTGTGAAAAGACAGCATGACAAGAGCCCGCCATAAATACCTTGCGAAAGGAAAAGAGTCTGATGTCCTATGCTCCAAGAAATGCGTATAATACATCAAACTAGGGGGCTTGATGGTGTACCCCATCTTACTGCTCAGAGTCTAGCCTCTGATGCTACACAACTTAGACATCTCGCAAGTATATTGGCGTAAAGATCATCAAAGGCTACTGTAAGGGAATCGCCAACATACAATGAAGACTGTTCTCGTCGGAGCCTCTAAGTTTTCAATAGAGCCCAAAGCCTCTGAGGAGACCAGCGAGGCTCTGAGACATAAGATAAGGCAGTATACCTTGTAGACCCAGCAAGGACAAACATTTATCCTTTATTCCCGCTCGTGCATAACCGCCGCATATGGACACGATCTCGGATCCTAGTCAGATAACCTCTCATTGGCTCACGAGATCATGCTCTACTCCAGCCAACTAGAATTAGACACGTAGGGAAGACCAGGTCATTCTTAGGGTTTACCTATAAATAGCACCTCATTTACCCAGATTTGGTATGTCATAACTCACACACTACTCTATCTCTCTCTAAAACACATACCACTTCCATGATGACTGATTCTCATGCCGGAGCTAGTTCGTAGGGTCTCCCCCTACACTCCGTGCTAACCCAAGTGATTTCTTTCTGTCTTATTGTGATCCATACCTAACCTTATAAGTATCCAAGCCTATAACCTACACAATAGGCTCTGATCTAGAAGGTGCAATCTATTGTACGATCAATAAATATTTAGGATTACACCAAAAAGCCTATTCCATTTACATACATTATGTGTTATTAACTAATTATACTGGTTAGTTAACCCCCATATAAAACTCATTGTTTACTCTCATTTTTAAAGTAAGATACCCCTAGAAAAACCTGCTGAGCCAATCCTTTCGTTTTTTCCACCAGTAAAATTTGCTTCGTTACACCTTTACACCTTAGCCTATCCTAATAGATTCAGTCCTTGGTTGGTTGCTAGTTTCTTTTGTATAAAAGTCTTTAATTCCTATGTTCGTGTGCGTATATCTTATCTTTGGTTAGGTCGAGAATTGCACAATGCAATGGGAATGTGAAAGTAGTTATTTTTATTTTTTGTATGTTTACTACTTTCACTATTATTTTATTTCTGAGTCAAAGAGCATTATGGAAATATTATCCGGATTTAATATGATCGTGAAGTGGTGAAATTTTACACATATATTTGTTTTAGTTTATGTTTAATAAAATAATAAAAAAAATATTAAAAATCAAAAAATCAAAAAAATAGAAAAATATGTAAGAGAGAAAAAAAGGAGAAGATTATGAGATAATCTGTTCATCTAAACTTAACCGATTTTATTTTTTATGAGATGATCGATTATTCGTTGGTACGTTCTATAAACCAACGATGTAAAGTTTTGTTGTATATTATTTAAGTTGGTCGTAAAAACTAACCAACTATGTATTTTTTGTATCAACAGGTAAATATCTCAACTATTGTTGTATTATATTATGGATGATCGAGAGTTGGTTGTTAGGGGAACACCAACTAGGTTGTTTTTATGGATCGTCAAGGATGATGATTAAGACATCTTTGAGTCTAATTCGTGTCTACCAAACAAAGCGTGAGTTTTCGTGTTAAAGCGTGAGTTAGTCTATGATTTGTGTCTTTTTCAAGGTTGTGGTCTGGAAAGTAGCTAGCAACACTTTTGTTTATTGGTTGGATATAATCTATCTGTTTTGTTATTTTATTTTTACACCAATTATAAATATTTCCTATGCCTAATCTCTACCCTATATCATTCTTCATCCTAACCTTTGGTTTGATCGGATGAAGGAGTAAGCAATCACATGTGTCTCATTTATGGATTTGAATGTGTATGTGTGGTTTTGTCGCCCTTATTGGTGTATTACTGTTGGTGAAGATTATTTAATCATATTCTTTAGCTTATTCAAGTTAGGGAGTGAGCAATCATAAGTGTCACGATCATGGATTTGGGAGTGCATTTGTGATTTTGTCGTCTTTTCTGAAATATTGGTATAGATAGAGATTAAAAAGAATGATCAACCCTAAAGCCTTATCATATTCACCCAATTTACCTTTTTAGGCTGGTTACTCCCTAGCTTTAGTGGAGGAGATGTGTATCCTTGCCAAGCTTATGATAGAATACTCGTCACGACCGAGCAATTGAGCGAACTACTAAATGTTAGCACATCAATTATTTGAGTGATTTGAGTGATTTCATTTCCTATTTTGTGAGGTGTTTGGTTGTGCACTAGTAATTGAATAAAAATGGTTAAAGGAAAAATCCTAAACATTTGTTTGGGATACATTTTCATAAGATAAATTCTAAAGTCTACTTGAGGACAAGTAAGATTCAAATAGGGGGATATTTGATGACATCAAATCATGTCACTTTATTGGCATCATTTATCCTATTTATATTGCTCGTTTTGTAATATTTTATATAAGATTTGATACTTAATCGCTTAATTGTGTAAATCTCAGACATTATCGAGCATTTGGCGAAAGATAGAGAAAAGAATGTATTTTGGAGCATAACTGGTGAAGATCGAGGAAGTCAACTAAATCTGAAGAATACAATGTATCATTCTAGACAGATATGTTATTTCTGAAGACTTAGACAAGATCAAGACCAGTGCCTGACTTTAAAGAATACGCCGTATCCACATCTGCAGATACGCCGTGAAGATACTTTGGTCAACATTCTAACAAAACACGATTTCCATCCAATACGCCATATCCAGAGAAGCCTACATGCCATATCCAGTGGTGGTTAATGAGTATTCCAGAATTAAATAATCGTGGAGCCCACTCCAAGTTACCTCAATACGCCATATCGGATCCCTCCAATATGGCGTATCGATCTGTTTTCAAAGCCTATAAATAAAAAACCTAAAACTTGGTTTTCAGTATGCAAATACTACCAAGTATGATCTAAAGATGATTTTAGAAGCCAAGAAGGTCCTGCAAGTGCCTCAAGTCAATAGGAAAACTCTTGTAATCTCTATACTCCATTATAGGCATTCGGTTAGCATAACGTTTGTTTATTTAATCATTCGTCTATGATACTATGTATTGCTACAATAACTATAGGCTAATAACTTTAGGTATTAGCCATGTTTATGATAAATTAATGTTGGTTTTGTTTATATCAATTGTTTACTTATTTGT
Source organism: Tanacetum coccineum (assembly GCA_026074375.1). Taxonomy (NCBI): domain Eukaryota; kingdom Viridiplantae; phylum Streptophyta; class Magnoliopsida; order Asterales; family Asteraceae; genus Tanacetum; species Tanacetum coccineum. The sequence goes on along the minus strand of BQNB010003685.1, from coordinate 44,365 downwards.
TGAGTCTTGATTATGTTTATCACTTCATATGTGTTTATGTTTTGATTATGTATTATTTGTCGTTCAACTGGATCTAGGATTACGGTAAAGTAAGACTAGAGTCTAGGATAAATGCTACATACAACTTATCTATGTAACTCTGGATTAAGAGGACCATAAATTTATGCCCTTGTTCTTCCTTTGGTTAAGTCAATAGGCAGACTAAGTGGTGACTTAAGATTACACATAACATTTGTTTTCCTTAGGTAAGTGCTCGGACCTTCGACTACCAGCATATAGGTAACGGTTGGACATAAGTAGGTAAAGCCTTGATGAGCTAGGTTTTAATATTCACCAATGTTGTCTCCTAGATGGATTATAATCAACGGTGTATGCTTTATGCGGGTTTTGTTAATTGTGAGAGGATTAACTATAAAACAAACCTAGAGTTTAGGGAGATGACCCACTTGAGCTTAGGAATGATATAACACCAACAAAGTAATATAATCATTGCACATATAAACAATTCCTACATTCTATTAGATTAAACTGGCTAATACATTTTCCTACATTAGTGCTTGATCGCTTCTTTATCATTTATTTATCTGCTTGTGTATGTCCTTTGTCATCTTAGTTTAGATTAAACAAAAAACTCGTGCCAGTCTCTCAGGCTGAAAACCCCCATTTGCATTAGTTTAGGTTTAATTAGAATTAACATTAGATTAACTAGATTTAACTTAGATAACTAAAATACTGACAGACTTAAGTATTAACGCTCACTCTTAGTGATCAACACCCTATTTACCAATGAACCTACAACTGATCGGGTACACTGCTTGTTAGTGTTAGTTAATAGGTAAAGTGGACAAAATATATATAGTAAAACTTGATAAATAAATTACCTATACATGACAATAAACATCAACCTGGAAATATGAAACCTAGGAATATGAAACCCTCAGATACGAAACTATGATATGAAACCTTTTGTATGAAACCTGTGTTACGAAACCTTACAGTACAAAACCAAAACCAATTTCTTGATACGAAACCTGAATACAAAACCACATATACGAAAGCTCCACAGAATATGAAACCAAAACGGTTACCGAAAGGTCCAATATATGAAACCACAACTTTCATAAATTCCAAATCTCAACCAACTTTCGTAGAATCCACAAAACCTTAATTTTCGTAAATTCTTCACTATGAAACCAAATTAGAACTTATAGATTTTTTACAGTTTAAAGTGATAAAATCTAATGTTATCTTTTCAAATTCACTAAGTTCTATGTTTCGAAAGCTATAAGTCTGTTATGAAAGCTAGAATTCTTACTTAAAGTAGTTTCCGAAAGTGACAACTATGAATACGAAACCTCAAACTGTGTTACTTTTTGCAAGATCCCAGCCTAAAACAGTTACCGAAAGCTAAATTCTATGATACAAAGGCCTTTTAAACACATAAAATAGTTTCCGAAACCTGTTTACTATGATACAAAAGCGATTAAATCAAAAAACAGTTTCCGAAACTAGTTTCTGGGACACGAAAGCTATCAAATTCAACATTTTTCGATCAAAATGAAATCTAGACGAATAATTTTCATATAAAAGCTATCAAATCCACAATTTGACGTATACGAATGTGTTATGAAAGTTTTTAAGATCAAAAACACGTCAAATAGTAAATATAATACCAATACTATATGAAACTTACACGTTTCTTAAATACGAAAGCTTGTAGATTAAAAATACACATAATGAAGCTCGATTTGATACACGAAAACACAAACTAGATCTCTCCTGGCGATAGATACCACTTGTTATGTGTCATATTTTCATATAGTATCATACGAAAGTGAAGGATCAAGAGAGAGGAGACTAGAGAGTATTTTTCATCATTTTCAACTTTTCATTAACAAAGAAAAAAAGAGAAGGGGGGTTGAGAGGAGAGGAGATTACAATGTGTAAGACTTATGTAAATACCTCTAGTAAGGGGTATTTATACTTATTGACTATTCCTTCTATTTTTCCTACTCTTGTCTAACTTGGTCAACATTTACTTAAGTTTGACCAAGTTTGACTTATTACAAGATAAATACAAACTAATCTAATATTCTATACAATACCAATTCTTTATTAATAATAAACACTTTTTATATTCCTAACAAGTTATCTACCAGAGTGGTGTTGGTGAAGAGGTGTGGATACTTGCTGCGGAATTGGTCTTCACGTTCCCATGTAAACTCTGGACCTCTTATAGATTTCCATCGGATCTTGACAATTAGGATGCGACTTTGTTTCAACTACTTGACCTCTCGATCCCAAATTTTCACGGTCTCTTCAACGAAGTGAAGCTTGTCTTCAATTTTGATTTCATCTAATGTATAACGAGTGATTCATCAGACAAACACTTCTTTAGATTCGACACATGAAACGTGCTGTAAACCTTGCTTAATTGTTGAGGAAGTTCGAGTCTATAAGCAACGGTTCCAACTTTGGCTAAAACTTTGAAAGGTCTATTATACCTCGGGTTCAGCTTACCCCGTTTGCCAAAATGTATGAAACCTTTCCAAGGTGAAACTTTCAACATGACTTTATCTCCTACTTGAAATTCTAGAGGTTTACGCCTCACATCAGCGTAACTCTTCTAACGATCACGCGCGGCTTGAATTCTGCTCTTGATTTGGAAGATATTTTCGGTTGTCTCATGTATGATCTTTGGTCTAGTGAGTTAGCTATCTCAGACCTTGGCCCAGCAGACGGGTGATCAACACTTACGACTATAAAGTGCCTCAAACGATGCAGCCTCAATGCCGGTATGATAGATGTTGTTGTACGAGAACTCCACTAGCGGTAAATGTTTATCCTGACCATTACCAAAATCTATCACGAAAGCGCGTAACATGTCTTTAAAAGTTTGAATGGTTCTTTTACTTTGTCCGTTAGTCTGCGGATGGTATGAGCGGTACTCATAACTGGAACGAGTTCCCGAAAGCCTTGCTGGAGAGACTGTCCCCCCAAGAAACACGATGTAAATCTGCTATTCACTGATCAGCGATGATAGAGACCGTCACTCTATGCCGATTGACAGAACCCAACCTTTTTATCTTCTCAGAAGAGTTTGATCTCTCTGCTCTCTCCACATCCATTGCATCAGTGCTCATTGCAATAAATGGGAAGATTTTTGGTAGACGATCTACGATTATCAAATCGTATCAAACCTCTTATGTCCTTGGGTTGCTTCATATGAAAAGTCCATGGTGATTTTATCCCACTTCCATTGAGGTATCTCAGGTTGTACCAATAAACCAGATGGATTTTGGTATTCGGCTTTGACCTTCGAGCATGTCAAACATTTGCTATCATAGGTGGCAATTTCTACATTTATGTTGGGCAACTAATACAACAGCTTCAAATCGTGATACATCTTGTCGGATCCAGGATGAATAGAATACTTAGACTTATGCGATTCATGCATAATCAAATCCCTTAATCCTCCAAAACGTGGTAACCAACTTTGTTTCTTAATACAGAGTGTTACATTAGGACGCGTTTCAAATTCCTTGTTCATGCCACAAAAAAATTATTCCTTGACATTCTCCTCTTTGATTTCTTCGGCTTAAGCGTTCAAAATCTGAGCTGAAAGTGTTTGACCGATCGTCATAACTAAGGTTTAAACTTGTAGTGGCTTTATTCGTTCCTTTCGGCTTAAAGCATATGCCACCACGTTCACCTTTCCTGGGTGATAACGAATTTCACAATCGTAATCACTAAGCAATCCTAACCATCGACCGTGTGTCATGTTCAACGCCTTCTGATCAAGGATGTGTTGCAAGCTTTTATGATCGGTGAACACGGTACACTTAGTTCCATACAAGTAGTGCCTCCAAATCTTTAGAGAGAACACTACCCCTCCTAACTCCAAATCATGAGTCGTATAATTCTTCTCATGGATTTTAAGTTGACAAGATGCATAAGCTATTACTTTCTTATTCTGCATTAATACGACACCCAACCCTTTATGCGAAGCATCACAATAAACCACAAAGTTCCCAATTCCTTCTAGCAATGCCAAAATTGGCGCGCTACACAATTTTTACTTTAACATTTGAAATGCCGCTTCTTCTTTATCTCCCCATTTAAACTTCACACTCTTCTGAGTCAGCTTGGTCATAGGCTTGGCTATTTTTGAGAAACCTTATATGAATCATCAATAATAACTAGCAAGACCTAAGAATTGGCAAATCTTCATTGGAGTCTTAGGTGATGCCCAATCCTTAATGGACTTAATCTTGGCGGGATCTACATGGATGCCTTGGCTATCAATCACGTGTCCAAGAAATTGTACTCTTGGAATCCAGAATTCACACTTTGAAAAGTAATTCTAAGATTAACTTAAGGTGCTCTTCACGCTCTTACTTGCTCTTTGAGTAGATCAATATATTGTCGATGAACATAATCACGAACTTGTCCAGATATGGCTTGCACACCCGCTTCATGAGATACATGAATATCGCTGGTGCGTTGGTCAAACCAAAAGGCATAACCTGAAACTCATAATGACCATAACGAGTATAGAATGCGGTCTTAGGGATATCTTCTTCATGAACTCTAAGTTGATGATAACCTGACCTCGAGTCAATCTTTGAGTAGACACCTGATCCTTGTAGTTGATCAAACAAATCATCAATTCTTGGAAGCGGATAATGGTTCTTCACCGTCAGCTTATTTAACTCTCTATTGTCAATGCACATCCGGAAGGATCCATCCTTCTTCTTGACAAACAAAACCGGAGCTCCCCAAGGTGAGGACCTTGGTCTTATAAATCCCTTGTCAGAAAGCTCCTGCAATTAGTCCGATAGCTCTTTCATCTCCAAAGGAGCTATTTTATAAGGCACCCATGCTATAGGTGCAACACTAGGTACCAAGTCAATTTGAAACTCTACTTGTCGGGTCAGTGGGAGTCTAAGCAAGTATTCAAGAAAGACTTCCTGGAAATCCCGTATAATAGATACATTCTCAAGTCACTTCTCCTTCGACTTGTACTTCGTCTTCTTCTTAGTGATGTGTGCCAAAAAGACATGACATCCTTTCTACAAATATATCTGGGTCTTTTTAAACGATATGATAATCAGTCTGGGCTCTCTTCTACCGTCACTCTTATCACCTTGAACAATCAATATCTCATCACCATAGGGGATACGAATAATCTTCTCGTCATAAACGATCACGGCGTGATACTTCAACAACCAATCCATACCGATAATTACGTCAAAACTACCAAGTTTTACGGGCATCAAATCAATGTTGAACGGGTGATTTAGTAAGTTTAAAGTACAACACCGAATTATAGTATCAACTCCTATTATTTTTCCATTAGCTAACTCAACGTCATACTTAGTGTCTAATGTAGATGGAGAGATATCAATTAAGGAACAAAAGGCAGTCGACACAAAACTCCTATCAACACCAGTATCAAATAAGATAGAAGCATAACAGTTATTGAGGAGAAACGTACCCGTGATGACATTCGGGTCTTGGTTGGTCTCTCCTCCTCCTAAAGCATATAGCCTTCCCTGGGCTTCACCACTCCCAACTGCATTCCCATAATTCTGGTTCTTTAACTTCGGGCAATCACTCTTGTAGTGCCTTTGTCTTCCACACTCAAAATAAGTAATAGTGGTCCTTTAATTTTCCACCAGGCCCCTTTGATTTGTTGCGGCAGCTGGACTCCTACAATCCTTAGTTTGATGACCAACCCTCTTGCAATTCTCGCACTTTGTAGTGCATGGTCCATTATGGTGAAATTTGCATTTGTTGCACAGAGATAAGTTTCCAGCATACTCTTTCTTCTCACCATACCCAGTTGTGTAGGCCCTTGCTATGTTCTGCCTCTTAGAGGGTGGTTGCTGCACATAGTTGTCTCTTGGGTTGTTTTCCAACCTCCATTTATTTTTAGCTTGTCTAGCAGCAAAAACCCGTACTTTCTGATTCATCAAACTGTTTGCCAAATTAACAGCATCTTGAAGCCTTACCGGTCTAGATGAGGTCACGTTCCCCTGAATGCTATCAAGAATACCCCAAATATACCTCTCAACTTTCTCCTCCTCATCAGGAACCATCTTTGGGTATAGCAATGCCAACTCTTGAAAACGTTGCGTATAACCTGCAACATCGGTACCCTTTACGGTCAGGTTCCACAACTCGCTCTCTAACTTCTAGATTTCATTTCTTAGGCAGTAGACTTTGGTGATCATATTTATCAGATCTTTCCACGACATCTCATAGGCCACATCAACCCCAACAGTCCTAACATGGAAGTTCTACCATGTTAGAGCACCATTCAATAAACTACAAGTGCCATACTTCACTTGATACTCAACAACACAGTTATTGATATGGAATACAAATTACATCTTTTCAAATCATTAGGCTAACCCTACAGCCCCTTTAGTGCCCTTGAAGTTAAGGGGTTGACAATTGAGGAACTCTTTGTACGTGCACCTGATGTGTCATTGTGCGTAGGTATTATTTATTATCAAGTTTTACTATTTATATTTTGCCAACTAAACCTAAAAACAACACTAACGGGAAGTGTACCCGGTTAGATGTAGATTCGTTGGTAAGTAGAGTGTCGATCACTAAGAGCGAGAACGTTAATACATAATTATCAGTATTTTAGTTAAGAGCGAGAACGTTATATTATTTATATTTTTCCGCCTTGCCTTGACACAAATTTCTCTACAAAATGGTTTTCCAACTATTACATCACCCATTCCATGATCTCGATAAGCATCTATATTTTCAACGATTGCAAACTCAGTTACAACAAAAAAGTTTCCAAAAAAATAGGTACATTCATAAAGGCTCCCATAAAATTTTTCCCCCATATTCAATTTTATCTTTCACTATAGAGTTATAGAACTTTTTAGACATAACACTGATTGATAAAATTGGGAAAAAGTTGGCATTGACATGTTCAAAACCTATCATGCATGAAAATTGCAAGTTATAAGCATAATCAATATGGATCATCCTATCAACATCACAAAAACTAGGGTATTCATCAATTCCCTCAATCTCTTCATTATCATTCCTAGTTTTGACTATCCTTTATGGGTTCATCAATCACTTCACCATCTTCGATTGTTAGACCTAAGTCTTCTACTTGATTTCTCCTAAGCTCTAATGGTTCAGTTAGATCATTTAGTTCAATATAGTCACCATAAGTCAGGTCAAGTGATCTATTCAAAATTAAAGCTTCTCTCATTAGCCTTGCTTCCAAATCAAGTTCCATTCCTTCCCTTAGTCCTAACGCATAAACTCTCTTAATTATATTACTAGTAGGTTTATCACTTTTAAACACAATTTTGTCATTCTTTACTTTTAAAGTAATTTTCCTCTTAAACACATCAATCTTAGCATGAGCAGTACACAAGAATGGTCTTCCTAGGATCAAGGGTACTTTGATATGCTCGGTCATGTCTAAAACAACAAAGTCTACTAGGAAGATAAATTTATTGATACCTACTAATACAATTTCAGCAATACCATTGGGATGTTTTATTATTCTATCAACCAATTCAACTATCAATTTAGTCGGAGCTAATTCACATAGACCAAGGTTGGTAAAGGTAGAATAGGACATAACACTAACGCTAGCTCCTAAGTCTGATAAGGCTTTTTCAAAACAAATATTATTGATATAAAAGGGTATAGTAAAACTCCCTGGGTCTTTTTCCTTTGGATGTAGAGAATCTTCAAGAATAGCCGAGTCATGCACGTTTGTCGATGCTTCGATTTGGTACCCCATTCTTGGATTTTCAATAAGTAACTTCTCCAGTGCCTCATTTTCTTCAAAACTATCCTCAATTAATGGACTTGGAAAAGGAATTATCGATTGACTTGGCTTGAAAAACGGCATTATGTTATGTTGGCTCAATACGGCGTATCACATAGGCTCGATACGACATATTGAAGGCGTGTCAGCTTCAACAGTAGTCGAGATCGACTTGACATGATCACTCGAGTTTGTTTTGGTTGAGCTAGGAAGACTTCCTGATCCCCTTTCTTGAAGTACTTTGCTTATTTGCTCGATTTGAATTTCCAAAGCTTTAATCGAGGCTCCTTGATTTCTAATAGCAACATCCATTGCAGCTCGAATTTCTTTTATCAAATTAGAGTTTTCATCATGTCTCTTTGCAGATTCAGCCATAAACTTGCTCAGCGATTCTTCCATTGTTTTTCTTCGCTCTTGATATGAATGATTTCCACTATCTCTTTGGTAGAATCTAGGAGCAGCTGCTCTATATCTTCCTCCTTGTGGGAATGGCACCCTAAATTGAGTGTAGTATGCTTGCTCAAGTGTTTTTCCTTCTTCTTTTAGTGGGCAATCCTTAGTGTAGTGTGGTCCATTGCATGATTCACATCCTACTTGAGCAGCATAAACTTTTTCATTTACTTTCTTAATTTCTCTTGCAAAGTTGTTTAATTGAGATTGGATGGAAGCTAATCCATCAAAAGTATCAGTTGTCACACCCTGACAATGGCGAAAACTCAGGAATGCAACATAATGATCAATCATAACGCAAGATACAATATAGAGAAAACTACAATGCATAAACTTTAAGTGTTACGAAGACCATCAACCTCGAACAAACCTCGAGTGATGTCCCAAATGTTGGGTTTACAGATTTGATGAGACAAAAGAGCAACAGAATGAAACATAAGGACTAAATCGTCAGGATCAGAATTCTACAAGCTGGTGGAGAATTATGAAGATTTGGTCAAAGATTTACAAGATAAAGATTAGGAAAGTATTTAAATTAGTTTAATTAGTTTCCTTATCTTATTGATTTACTTCCTTTGTAAGTCTTGATCTCTCCCTATATAAAGAGATCATAGACATAGGTTTACAGCATCCCAGAAACATAGAGCTCTCCCAATAAGAGTCTAATAAAAGGTGTGTGTGTGTACACCATAGTTATATAGTTAGTTGGTGTAGCCCCAAGATTGTGTTTGGGGAAAGAGGGAAACGTATGAATAATAAAACCTTGTTAAACATCATTGTTCTTATTGTTATTATACCGCTTTATATTGTTAATCTTTGATGTTTATAATCCTAGATGAGATCTAACTCATCTCAAGCTTAAACGATCTTAGAGTCTATCAGATTATTTAGACTTCTTACCCAATCATAACCAAATCCAAAATCTCTTACAAATCCAAATACCCACACAGGGGCCCAAATCCAAACATAAACTGAAACTTCCAAATACTAAGAACCAAAAAAATAAACAAGCAAGGCTTCACATGAAAAAAACCACACGGGATACTCCTAAGTCTACTATCACATATCACCAACTATTCATCTTTCACTTCACCTGAAAATGATACTCGAAAACGTCAAAAATAATATTGGTAAACTCATAGGTTTGACCTTTAAACCCAAAAGCTGTGCCAATAACTCAAAACAGTGGACAAAAGTGCAATATGATAGTGAATATATGAGAATCGCCCATGACTTAGCATCCTCGCTAATCATGTAAACTCGACCTAGCTTACCCGCTAGTCGAACGATGCCCTAGCATCACCGCTAGTTAGGAAGCAAATATGTCACTTACACACCTATAAGGCCTACCAGCTAGAGCACTATATTAGGGCAGGACCCAAAACCCTTGCATGCCAATCACACTACATGCAACTAAAACCAAAACCCTTGCTGTGCCAAACATAGTACACGCAAGTAAAATCACATCACATATATTCACATAGCAATCATAAGCACATAATTGTCCCAAAAACAAAACCATATTTCGCACAGTCAAATTTCAAAATAGTTCAAAACAAATTTGAGTATCATTTCCCCCAACGGAAAAATAGTAGAAAAATGAGGCTATGATAACTCACCTCAAGAAAGTCTTTAGCAACCAAATCTCAATCATACAAGCAAATGCAACGACATCCGCACACAACCTAGTCCAGTTAATGTCCCATTTTAATCATTCATTTCCAAAACAATCTTCACGTTTGATGCATAGGGGTTAGACGCGTTGTACAATTACCCTTAACAGTTTAGTGGTGTGATGGTTGACGACTTACCCCAACAATCATATCAATCACATAGCTCAATAATACATACTTATACTATTTAAAGACAATAGATAAGTAATATAAGTAAATATTTATAATAAATAATTATAAATAAATCTTGATAAGTCCATTTGGTACCCTTTGTTACCATAAAATAATCATGAAATGATTGAAAATGAAACGTTTAACCATAATAAACATGTTCGGAAAGTTTTGAGGAAAAATTATATTTTTCGTCTTTTAATGAATTTATTAAATAATAAAAATAATAAAATAATAATATTTTTTTATTTAAATAAAAAATTATGTTTTAAGTAAAATTTCTAAGTATAAACCTTTTACGAAATTTTGACATGACCCGTACGTTTATGTAACATTTTTCAAAGTTTCAAACCTTAATTTCAACACTTTTTACCATTTTGACACTTTTTCGACAAAATTCCAAAATCTCAATCCATTAGGTCTATCAAGGCGTTTTTCTCAAAATATCATTCAATATTACTTTATAAACACATTTTTCTTTCAAAAGTCCATCAAAAACTCTCAAAACGACTAAATATTGCTTATTGGGCTTTAAGGCCCAATAAGGGTCCATTAAGGTATTTATACGTTTAAAATACGATCCAAGCCCAAACCAAGGCCCATTTATATACATAAGCTCATACTAATAAGTAGAAAATAATCCGGACCACAATAAGCCAACAAATAAGCCACGGTTTATTTGTGCTTATTGGGCCGTAAGGTTTTAAGCTCCAAAAACATATCCATAAGCTAAAAATAAGCTTAATAAGCTACAATATATATTTGGTTAACATCGTAAGCCACAAAAATAGTCAGCGAATATACGCAATATAAAGCAAATAACCAAAAACACATCTCTTGTGTTTTCTTAAATAAGCCACGAGAGTATAAGCTCAAAATAAGCCATAAAGTGCTTAAAAATAAGCCCAAATAATCTATACAAACTAACATCCAAAATAAGTTATCTAGCAATATATGTTTTTCAACTATCACGATCACAATATCAAAATTACGAGCCCGCTTTGTTCTTTTTTTTATTCGACGCAACCAAACATCCCTTTTATATTCGTTTCATTTTCAAAACTTACTTTTTAAGACGATAAACTTGTACAACTAACATCTATGCATCAATATAAACCAAAAATGACAAACCAAATTTAAATTTGGAAACTTACAAGAAAATATTCAAAAATGTAAATTTCGACACGAACCGGATAACCCAAACGTTTTTTAAATGAATACCCAAATACTCGTATCAACCCGAAATATCACGTTCTTGATCAAAGTTGGAAATTTATGGTGTTTGTTTGGTGGCTTATTTCGGACGCACACACATACTTATGTGTGTTTTTTATTTTTTTGAAAATGAGATGAATGAATGAAGATGTTGGTTGTAAAATAGAATATATGTGTACAATTGCTAGACAAGTGAGCTAAAATCATGCCTCCTTGTCCCTTATGAGACTAGAACCGATCATGGTATCCAAGGGGGCTCGGGCTTTTCTTTTTGTGTCAGGATCACTTAAAAGCTCGTAAAACTCAACCGTAAAATTTTCCCCAAAGTTAATTAGCATTTTTATTCACCTTAAAAATACTTTTCCATTAACCTAGAGTATTTACAGGACATATTTACGCTTTAAACCCTTCAAAACTCATTTGGACATTAATGGACGTGCCAGGACTCGTTTTTTGGCATTTCTCAAATTTCACGGGTCAACCACCCGGAATGAAAATAACACAATAATAACCTCAAAAAAGGACTATTATTATTCATAATAAACCACAAATTACCACAATTCTCAACAAAATCACCATCGTCAACACGGTACAAAATCTGAATAAACTGACAAACGTCAAATTGTCAAAGGACTAAAAATGAAATATTCATAACACAAAAAGGGCAAAGGTTACATTCTACCCCCTTAAAAGAATTTCGACCCTGAAATTCAACTACTATCATTACTAAACAAATGTGGCTACTTAAGCTTCATCTGATCTTCATGTTCCCATGTGAATTTAGAACCACGTTTTGAATTCCACCGAACCTTGACGATGGCAATCGTACTACGCTTCAGCTTCTTGAACTCTTTTTCTAAAATTTCCACATGCTCTTCCACAAAATTCAACTTGGCATCAACTTGGATATCATCCAAGGGCACTTGCAGTGTTGGATCAGCCAAACACTTCTTAAGGTTTGACACGTGGAACGTGTCATGAACACCATCTAATTCCTCAGGCAAATCTAACTTGTAGGCCACTGGGCTTATTTTCTTAATAATCTCAAAAGGTCCAACAAATCTAGGTGCTAGTTTTCCTTTCTTCCCAAAGCGTACCATACCTTTCCAAGGCTACACTTTGAGCAAAACATAGTCACCTACACTAAACTCTAGAGGTTTCCTCCTCTTATCAGCATAACTCTTCTGATGATCACGAAATACGCGTAACACTAAGTCTAATCTTTAATCTACAAGATCTTCTCATAGTCCTCCTTGCACTAGACTCAAGTTCCTATCAACCGACCTCTCCAACCTCATCCCACGATAATTACGAATGACAACTTTCTACACCTACAGAGCCTCAAACGAAGCACATCTCACACAAATGATAACTATTGTTGTACAGAAAAATCAACCAAAACGAAGATGACAACGTAACTTCCTCCATAAGTGCAGATGCACGTTCAAGCATGGTCTTCAAAAGATTGAATAGTACCTACTCTGACCATACAACGGTCTGAGGGTTGTAAGTCCATGACTCATGTCTAAACGTTGTCCAAATTGCCTCTTTGCATTGACTAGGAAAACCTTGATGTAAAACAGACTATCATGATCTGATATGATCAATATCGACACACCATGTTCCTTAACAACTATCCCCACATTACAAATATAAACTATCCAATCTATCCATCTGTATAATCCTCACACTAGTGTAAAAATGAGCAGACTTATCAACTGGTCCACAATGACCAATGTTGTCATGCCTACTACTATGAGCCTAGGCATACTGTCATTAAGAATCCATAGCTATTCCTTCCCATTTCCATATAGGAATCTAAGGTTGCTGGAGCAAGCTAGATGGCCTCTGATGCTTAACCTTAACCTTTAAATAAGTCAAACACATTACTACTCATACTCACTCCGGCATGGTCCTTCATCCATACGCGCGGCCACCATACCTAATCTCTAAGGTCATAAATACACTATGCTGCTCCTGGTGTTTACAGAGGTTAACTTCGAATTATGGGCGATTCATCCATTATCATGTTTCTTACGATCACCCTTAAAAGTAACCCATATACGATCAGGTAGTTAAAGTCCTATCACTTCTCTGATCAAACATCTCATCCAAACCTCTCTACCAATCTTTTCATCTCATCCACAACCACCTCTAAGCCGCCAGTATCCGAATCCTTGATACTCTAATGAAGGGTCATATTCATAGCAGTTAACGCTCTAAGGCCCGTTACTCTTCCTTCCTACTTAGGGCATCAGCCACCACAAATGCCGTACAGGATGGTAGCGAATCACCATTCAAAATAGCTAAACAACTCAGTCAGTACACTGTCGCATATTCAACTCTTTCTTGACTAAAGATATTGCTTGAAGACTCTTATGAATCCATATAATTGACACCATTGTCCCATTAACATATAATTGCTCCAAATATTAAGGGCAAACAACACAACTGCTCCTAAACAATATATGTCTCCAAATATTAAGGGTAAATAACAAATAAATCAAAATCCTAGAAGCGATAACAATCTTAACAGTCTACTTGTTTCAATTCTCTATATCAATACCATACTAAAAGAACCAACCTTCTTATTTAAACAAATAAAATAGTGTGCATCCCTAAGGCGATGAGCTTGGTCAATGAAACCTTTGTCCTGGATTCCCTGTGAGTTGACACCGCATGAGGACAATAACAACTCCTCCAATTCCAGAAGGTGCCAAACGATGAATGAGAAACTTTGCAATCAGTACAGCTCCAGGAAATTAAACTCAAATCCGGAACTTAATTTCTCGAAGAGGTGGCAATCCTGATAAATTAGATTCGGAAATACCTCAGGAAAATTTCTAACTACAACAATCTCTTCCTTTTTCCTTTCTTTAGCCTTAGCACTCATCAATTGTGTTTCTTTCTCTTCCGGTCTTTCTCCTTATACTCAAGCACCTTGCCACCCTAGTAGTTGGGTATCCTCCCAACTTATCACATGATAAATAATTTTAGCCTTATGAATTAGACAGCACCAATCCATGGACCTATAATCACATCACAACTCCCATGCCTAAATGTGTATAAATCAATTTTCCAAGACATGATCCCGATTTCTAGGTTTTCAACCCTTAATAACCTTCTCACTCCTACTAGCTGCCCCCGCTAGCTATCTTAATTTTAATATCTTTGAAACCTAATTCTCACTGGGCTCTATGCCTAACAGAGGTATAAAAGTAGTAGAAACAAAGCTATAGTTGGCACCAGAGTCAAATAAGGTAGTGGCAAAATGATTGTTTAAATTAAACATACCCGTCACAATGGTCAGATCCTAGCGAGCTTCCTCTGCTCCCAACATGAATGCCTTACCCCTAGCTTGGTTCCCATGGTTTCTACGACCCTGACCCCATTATTAGCAGCAACTTGGTTTGGACGGTTTTCTCCCGGTCCTTATGCTTTATTCAATCTAGGACATGCTGGCTTGTGATGGTCAGTAAACTAACCTAGACATTTGGTGGCATGCCTCCATGATTAAGTGGTTATGTTCATTACATTTATTGGGTTTACATTCCAAGGCATAACTCTACAATCCCATGCAAGATGACATGGAGGTTACAGTTGAAGCATGTGCGACAAGGCCCTTCCGGTGCATGGTAGGAGTTGCAGGTGGTACACTTAGGCCAAGCACCCATATTCTCTCTTCCTACAAGGTTTGCGATTGTAGCAAAAGCATTTCCAGCCCTAGTCCTCTTATTATCATCCCTACCATCATATCCTTGCTAGGTCTCCCCCACATTTCCTCTTTTACTCAACTTCTTAATTTTTTTTTTTTTTTGGGGGAAAAACAAATCCATTCCTAACAATCCTCACGGTCATTGCAACTAGAAATCTGCACAGCCTTTGCATATGACTTTGGCTCTATTGATGCCACCAATCCAGACGGACTGTGGAGCAACGGCATACATGTACTCTTTAATCTTTCTACTTTCAGGGAGTCACTAAATGTAAACTACCTAGCCAGCTCATTAAACCTACATATATGAGCTGCATGCAGCCCGACCATAGGCGATGATTCCCACAACTCAGTTTTCCAACTTTAGCATCTCATACTAGGACAAAACTCTTCATATCATTATTGAGGAAGTGTTTTATATTTATATACTATGTTTAGGTCTGTTTAAACCTCCTAAATCGGTGTTTATGCCCAAATAGAGTTACTTAATAAGTTCCTTTTCAGGTATTTCTTATTTGGATAGGCATTTGGAAGAATTACACGTGATTGGGACTCTTTGAAAGAAGACAGACAAGACTACAGACCTACAGCCAACATGTCAAGATTTCTCTCCATGTGCTGGAGAGACGGCATCGACCGATACAACGTGACACCGTCAATACGAATGACCAAGACGCGCAACATGAATCCAAGATGGCGTTAAAGCATACAACCCTGTCCCATTAATCTAGAATATAGCTCTTTCATGATGGCATCACATAAAACGCGACAACGAGACGTCCACAACGATTTTCCTATAAATACAAACCCCGAATTAAGGGTTTTGTGTGTGTAACTTTAGAATAAAAGGAGGTATCGAACCCTATTCGTTTAGTGGAGCAGTTATATGAGAAGACATTTTATGGCCTAAAAATCCCCAATGTGTTAACCTCATCTAATTCATGTTGTTAAT
Organism: Tanacetum coccineum; assembly: GCA_026074375.1. Lineage (NCBI taxonomy): Eukaryota > Viridiplantae > Streptophyta > Magnoliopsida > Asterales > Asteraceae > Tanacetum > Tanacetum coccineum. Next base: position 28,370 of record BQNB010003685.1, on the reverse strand, counting down.
CAAGTAAAGGTTTACTTAATCTTCAATATTTTATGAGTTTGTTTGATTTAGTATTCTTGCTTCGTATGTTTAACATCTTGTCTAAACCTCCTATTGGTTTAGTTATGAGATTGTAGTAAAACCTAGAATGAAGATCTAGAGGTGTTGCTATCTGTGATGGATGTCATGTTAGGTCTTTGAAAACCAACTTTTGTTTGTATCGCTGTTGATATCTCTAGGAAAACGTGATTGTGTAGAAAGGATACCATCAAGTAATAGTCTTCATACTACCTTGCCCCTAATATGGTTGATCCACTCTTAATATATTTCACATTGATAAGTGTTAAAATGTACATATAAAATACCCAGGATTCTGCCAATAAAAGCCAAAAACATGCCAAAAGATGGAGATATGTGTGCTTTTGTGTCTCAATGTGCAGGAAAGGATATCAAAGTCAAAAAGAGCAAAAACAAGCCAAAACCGACAAGAAACGGAAGAGACAAGTGACATGAGGAAAGATATCAAAGCCGGATCAGCCCGACAAAAGGAAAAAGTCAAAAGAGGTCAAAAACAAGAGAAGAAAGTCAATGAAGACCCAATTAAAGTCAAAGGACCAATATTGACAAGTTTCAAGATTACAAGGGCTTATTTGGAAGTTTCTAAGTTCAAGGGACTAATCTTGCAAAAGATAAAAGTTGCTTTTAAAGAGGAAAATAAAAGTTATCAACTACAAGGCCATATATGTCAAATCCGAAAGTGTTTTTATACTACACTTTGGAAATAAGAAACACAAGGACTTGTATTGCCAATACCACAAACTTTCAAACAAAGGAGCGGGCAACTCTTTCCCCTAACAACCTTACAACTGCTTTTCCCGCCAAAACTCAAAACAAACCAAACCTCTCCAAACCCTTCCATGTTTCTTCCTATACTCACCCCCACCTCGTATTTACAAGCTTCCACATCATCTTGCACACGTGGCAGTGTTTAATTGGTTCGAACACATCACCAATTGGATCCAACGGCTTAAATTCAAACAAAAGAGAGTATCCAACGCCTATGAAGGATTGAAGCTCTCATCTTCTCTTCATCCTCATCTATAAATAAGAGATAGTTAGTGGTAGTGAGAGAGTTTTTTTTCTTGAGTGTGTGTTAATTTTTCAGTTTTCTTTGTAATTTTCCTTTTTAGTTCACGTGTACTATTCACTTTTCGAAATTAAGCTTTTACAGTTTTAAATTCAGTTGTACTCTTTGTTTCATCTCTTGTACTCTTCTTTCTTAAGTAATAAAAACTAGTTGAATTGTGTTTGTTTTAAAGTTTTCATGTAAAAAGCTGTTTTTAGCCAATAAGCTTGTAATAAGCTCTTTTTAGCTTATTTTGTTTTCTCTAGTTTTAAAGTAGTTCAAATTTTATAAAAGTCTTTTGAATACTGTTTTTTGTCTATTTTAGTTCAAAAATTGTTCATTTGAATTCATATTGATCAAGTTTAGAAGCATTGAAGGAGTAATAAGCTCAAAGAAGCTTATTGAGCTTTAAGCTTTTGGTTTAGAGGCTAGGTAGCCATATAGTTTTGAAGTTGAGGTCAATCACACCAAAAGATATACCCCGAGGGTCAGAGACTACCATTGACACAGGTTTAGCTTTATAAATTTTGATTTCATCATTCATTTAGCTTAATCAAGTTGCTTATTTCTTTGACTTTTTGTGCTAAATCCTGTTACAAAATATGGTTTACTACGGTTTTTAGATATCGTCAAATATTTCTGATGTATGATTGTTACAAAATATAACAATAGGTACTCATTATGGCTTTAAATCAGTCATTATTTAGTAGTATAAGCGTCGCTGATTATCTAGCTTAATTCTGTTAATAAGCTGTAGGTTTTAGAGCTTAAATAGCTTAATTAGGTTAGAATAAGTTTGAGTAGATAAAAGGTTTTAACAGTTTTAGTGTTTAAAATAGAATTTAAGTAGAAATTAGTTTGGGCAGTTTTAGTAAAGTAGTGTTTGGGTTAAGGCATTTTTGACTTGTAAAGTCAACAATAGACTGTCAAAGCTCTTTACATAGTTGAGGTTTTTAAAATGTTCAAGTTTTAAAACATTTTTTTGAAAGTTTACTTTGGTAAATTTAGGATTTAGGGCTGTAAAATTTCCTTGAGCAAGCACCAGGGGAGGTTTTAAAGAGTGAAAAGTATATGTGAGAGTTAATTGTCTCACAGGGAGTTTGAAGAGACCAGATTTTGGATAAATGTACGACTTAGAAATCTTACAACAAGTTTAGTTTAAGAGTTTTACACTTAGAAATTTGGCCTGCACTTTAGTTTTTACCAAGTGTATCAGCAACAACAGTACTTATTCAGTAAGTACTGCTGTTGCTTACCAATTTTTATAGCTTCTTTTAGTACTAATAATAAGTAGTTAGAATTTAGTATTAAGCACCTTAATAGTACTCCATTAGCTTAATATAGATAAGCTTTTAAGTTTCATTTTTAAGCTCTAGATTAGTTTTTATGATCTTGTAAAAAGTGGTGTTAGCAGCCTGAGATTTCTAGCTTATTTCTTTTGGACACTTATTTTCTAGTTATCATTTTAAAAATCCTTTTAGCTAGGTGTATTCAAAGTTCATAGTATAGCTTATATTCAAAATTTTAATGCTTTCTAGGAATTTATTTTTTTAGCTGAGATAGCTCATTAAGATAGTCTTAATAATAGATAATACTGAACCAGGCTTTTTAAGATCAAGAATCTTGATAATCAGTTTTTCATAGCTTATTTATCTTTAGAAATCATAGTACACAATATGAAGCTTCAATTGAGCTTCTTTTGGATTTCATTTTCAATTAAGAATTAAGCTAGAAATAAAGCTAGAGTTTAGAAAAAATAGATTCAAAGCAACACATAAGTTGTCTGAGACACATAATTAAAAGCTAATTTTAGTAGCTTATTAAAGTGGAGAAAAATTTCAAAAGAGTTTTTATTAAAGTTATAGTGTATAAGCTCAGGAACAACTTTGTAGTTTTAAGTTTTAGCTTATTTTCATTTTAGATAAGCAAAAATAAGCAAATCGTAGGGTCTGTTTGGTACTTTTTCAATAGTATAAGGTTACCCGTTTTCACTATAGTGTAAATTCTAGTTAATTACCACCGCGCAACCTTACATTCATACTTTAAACACTTTCTACCCCTGACTTATTAAGTATAGTAAACTATGTTTTTTATATTTTTAAAAATTAGTTTAATAAAATTAGGGTTTAGGTTTTAATTAGTAAAATTAGGGCTCAATTGCTTTATAAAATTTGGACATTTTTGTACCATTAGATTTCTGTACATTTTAAGTAGATAAAAACCATTTTTCTTTATTTTTCCAGTAAATATAGGTATTTTCTATGAAAATTAAAATAGATTTTAAGTAATTTCTTTTTCTTAAAACTCATAAAAAAAAATAGAAAAATAGGTGTAAAAATCTAATTCTTTTTGTAATAATTTTCTTTTTCATTCTAGTATTTTTGAGAAAATAAAAAATAATTTTTAGTGTTTAATTTTTTAGAAAAAGTTTATTTTTTACTATTTCATTTTTCTTAGAAATTCATAAAAAATACAAAAATAGTTAAAAAATTCTTATTCTTTTCCTAAAATTTTTCTTTTTAAATTTGTGATTATTTAGAATAAAATTTGTTAAAAGTAGTGCCTTAGATTTAAATTCAGTTTTAGGCTCACATATTTAATATCCGAGTATTAAGAATTTCGTTCTAGTTAATTGTTTTTAGTTTGTGCTATTAAATTCGTAGTTTAATCCAAAGTTCAAAAATTCTTTATCATTCTTAACTCGAATCCGAATTATTCCCGAATCTCAATTCACTGACTTCGAGAACAGAATCGATTGGAACGACCCAGAAGAAATACATCCCAGTTAAAAATATACATATTGTGTTTTCTTTAGTGAGATTTTATCCTTTTAAATTTCTCTTGTAGAGAAGTCAATTTGGAAAGAATTGTCACGGGATTAATACTATATATATATAAATTTGACTAGTGCTTACAAACGCAATACCAAATTTTGGCGCCGCTGCCGGGGAAGACGTGAACGATTTTTGAGGATATTCGTTGAAGTAGAATTTTGAAGATCCTTCCTTCTTGGAAGTTACTTTGGCAATTTTTGAAAAAAGTATAAAAAAAATATACAAAACATTTCAATAATTCGATTCCTATCGAAATTAGTTAAAAATAATCAAAAAACAAAATAAGCAAATTTGGATACTCTAGAATGCCATCTTAACCCATATCCAAATAAACAACAAAACTAATCGTATTACTTGCGAGGTACAACGGACCTAGAGTTCTTTACAAACCTAAAATGTAGTTTAAGAAAAATGATAGCTACTATGGCTAAGAAGTCATGCGGCTCGCTAAGCTTTTCCGCTCATTTGTGCGTAATCTTGAAGACTTATCGTGAAGCTTGTAATTAACGGTTGCCAAAAATATTTTTCTTTTTGTTTTCCTTCCTCACAAATACTAAAAAATCGTAAATTTCCCCAAAAATAATCTACTAATCTCAAAATTCTTTTTTTTATTATTTTCACACTAGTGCTTGCCACTTCTTAAAACCGTACATTCCTTGGAATACACAATTCCGAGAAGACGTAATCGTCGACGTTCTCGACAACAACAGGAGGCAATCCCTATTGTATGATAAGTTACCGATTCAAATGCCATGACCGGATCCTATGGCCAGAACAACTTCACAGCTCCCACCTGGGGGGTTATAGAAATTGCTAAGTTGTACCAAGTCACAATGCTCAAAAATTGAGATTTAAAATCCTCCTCATTAATCTGTTTCGAAAATCGAATGTTTTCGAGGAGGTAATGATGAGGAGACCACATGCACATATTCTCATTTTGAGAGCATAACCAATAATCAAAGGTACCCCCGGATGTACCTAACCCACACATCAAACTGACTTCACTTTCAATTTCTCTGATGGGGTTGCCAAAACGTGGCTTGACAAAGAACCCCCGAACTCTATTCTTACATGGGATGACTTAGTGTCTAAGTTCATCAATTTTTTCTTTCCACCTTCTAAGACTACCAATCTTCGGAATGAAATAACGAATTTTCGAAAAATTGCTCAAGAATCTTTTTCTGAAGCTTGGGAGCGTTTCAAGGAACTTCTAAGGAAGTGTCCTCATATCCCCAAAAAAAAAAACCGGGTTTTCACCCCATGCACCAATATAGACCACATTCTATATTCGTTGAGCTATCATGAATTCAAGATTCTCTTAATTCCACGCGGTGGCATTTTCTCTACACAAGTCCACCGAAAGATTTACCAATCATAGAGAATAAAGCCAAAGTTAGATGGTTCAGGAACGTCGTGATGCGAAGTGAGATACGAAATAGCACCTCCATCATCTTCTACTATCTTCAAATCATCTAACTTCGAATCCACAAATGGCAGCGCAATAAGGATAAGATGACTTTGACTTTTAGGAAAGTAATAATGAGAAGAAAAACAATGAATGAAAGCCTGACCCCCTTTTTTTTTTATTGTGCCTACTCCCACTCCGATTAAAGCGGTGAGAGGAAAGGTGGTATTACTTTGTGGGTCCTAATCAATAAGTAGTTCTTTGTCCCTTAACAATAGAGCTAATGATTACCCCACGGTCCATCATGACAATTTTCAACAATTCAAACAAGTTGGTCCGCTGCGGTTGGTGGTTTTGTTCAAGGGAATTCCGGGTACCCCTCACTTTCTAGTGGGTGGCTTCTACACAAGACCACACCGGGCTTATTACTTAACCCAATCCCCAAGCTTCTAGTACCTAACCAAAAGGCTACAATGGAACCAAGGGTATAATGGGACTAGAATGTTAACCAAACCAATCAAGTTTAACCAAGGAGCTAACTTTGGGGCAAACCAACAAGCTCAATGCTTATCAAGCCCCATAGGCTCAAGCACCGTTACTTTGACTACAAGGATAGAGGCCACCCAAAAGCTAATGATGCCACATGACCGATTTGCAAAAGAACTTAAATGATTTCAAAAGAAGCAAAATGAATTTCAACATAAGCAAAGTAATTTTCAAAATATTATGCTTAACATGTTTTCCAAAGCAACTGGGAAATAACAATGCATCGGGTTCAGGAACTTACCAAGTAAATACTATGCCTAATCCTAGAAATGAAATCACGGCTAACAACCACTAGGATGGTTTTAGGCCTATGATGGACCAGTACCATTCTTATGATGCTCACTCCTTATGTCAATCGCGGACAAGGAGGATGGTAATGAAACTGAGTGAAAAAGGACCAAGTGGCCGAACCCTCAAGTTCTCTAGGTACCTAAAGCAATATCCAGCTCCGGTTATCCAAAATCTCATGACGCGGTAAGCCGTTAGCATTCCCAATTTTCTCCTGAGCCTTCATCTGTTCAAGTGGTTAAAAATATCCTCCACCATTAAAAAGAACCTTCTAAACGACCCACCCTTCCATATCCTCAAAGATGCAAGCTCAAAAACAAAAAGAGAAAAATGATATCGCAGCTCCATAAGTTTCTAGAGAATGTTTTCAAAAGCAGCATTTCAACATAATTTAGCTGAAGCTTTAGTTTCCTCAAGCCAAAGTATATCAAATGATGAAAGCTCTCTTTCTAACAAAGAAAAACTTTTAGAAGCAAGCTAACACACCTTTGACCGAAAAATGTCTTCGGGCGGTGGATCATGAAGAAACTTCCTGAAAGTTGGTTATGCCGGTTTTTCCTATCCCGTATGACTTTACCAATATGAAGTAAATGTATGCCCTAGCTACTTAGGTGGCCAGCATTAAAAACTCACAAGGCCATTTAGGATATATTCAAAAGCTTAAGCTACTGAGCTTGTCCACAACCAAGATGGAGACCCTCGTGGAGCTTGCCAATGGTTCATTAGCCATTCCAACCGGCATAGCAAGATGTACTAATAATGGTTTTGGACATTTTTTCCTTCCCGTGACTTTCGTGGAAGTCGATTATGAGGTCAACTACTGAGTATCCGTTGATGACTTGGAAGGGAAGCCTTTCTTATGGACCACAACGGGTTTAACTTGACTCTACGGGAAGAGCTATTGATAAGGGTTGGTATGGAAAGGATAGTTTTTAAACCGGACGGTCGTCAAGACAAAGAGTCAATCCACATGATGGACATTTATGATGACCGGTTCAAAGATGTTTGTGAACCTGAGAGTAATGATTCTTCTTCTCCCACATCTACTATTGTTGAAGAGTTTGACTCTCTTGTGGGAGAAATTATTAAACAAAAGGAAGAAGTTAAGAAAATATCTGACCCAGTTGCTAGAAGAAAGTCTTTTTTACACCGAATTTAGAGAATTTTAGAATCATTCACCAAGGAAGAATTATTCATTCACCTCAATTGCTTCTTATGTGCAATTTCACGACATCTTTCCAACAATAATCCTTGTAGGACGTCTTTTCAAAATGGGAAATGAGGATTTTAACTATATTCCAAAGCACTAATTAGACAAAGAAGATCTCATTCCAATCCCAAGAGAGTCCAAAATTGGAAAAGAGTGTGATTTTCCTCTTTGTGATGATTTTCAAAGTTTTCGAAGATTTTTAAACCCATTCTTTAAGAAAAACTATGAATTTGCCATCTAAAATGACTATTCAATTCTTAAGGAGGAGGTTCATAAGGAAAACTCTAAAGAGTTTATTTAGAACCCGTCTTTTTGAAGACGACGAGGAAATCATTTCTATTGAGATCTAGACAAGAAATCCTCCGAGAAAGTATAATTCTGAACCCTCAATTGATGTCCTCCATTATCAATTTCCTCCTTAGCTTCTCTTCTTTCAGATGCTAATAGTACTCTCTGGAAGAGTTTCGCGCGATGAACTTGCTCTTATTGACTTCTCATCATACCCAGAGAGGGATGACATGACTCCAGATGATGTTATCGAGTTCTTGCTTTACGGTGACCCTACTAGTGATCCCACTGAGTCCAAAGTTGAGGAATTCATTAATGAAAATACTCCCGATATGTCAAAAGAGTTTTGTTTTAGATGACAAGTCATTTTCAACCAAAGAACTAGTTTGGAATCTCTACCATAAGAAGATTTCTTTTGATAATGATGATGAACTCTATTGAGATGGATTCAAACAAAGGATCGAATTATGGGCTTTCATCCATTATCATGGTTCTTACATCACCCTTTAAAGGTACCCATATTCGATCCAGGTAGTATAAAGTCCTATCACTTCTCTGTTCAATCATCTCATCCAAACCTCTCTGCAATCTTGCAGGCTCATCCACAACCACCTTCTAAGCCGCCAGTATCCAATCCTTGATACTCGAATGAAGGGTCATATTCATAGCTCTAACTCTCTAAGGCTTTACTCTTTCCTTCCTACTTAGGGCATCAGCCACCACATTTGCCTTACTAGGATGGTAGCGAATCTCACAGTCATAATCACTAAACAACTCTATCCAGTGACACTGTCGCATATTCAACTCTTTCTGACTAAAGATATGCTGAAGACTCTTATGATCCATATAGATGACACTCTTTGTCCCATACAGATAATGTCTCCAAATATTAAGGGTAAATACAAATAAATCATTAATCCTAGGAAGCGGATAACGATTCTTAACAGTCAACTTGTTCAATTCTCTATAGTCAATACACATCCTAAAAGAACCATCCTTCCTTTTAACAAATAAAATCGGTGCTCCCTAAGGCGATGAGCTTGGTCGAATGAAACCTTTGTCCTGGAGTTCCTTGAGTTGACCCAACAACTCCTCCAATTCAGAAGGTGCCAAACGATAAGGAGACTTTGCAATCAGTACAACTCCAGGAATTAACTCAATCCGGAACTTAATTTCTCGAAGAGGTGGCAATCCTGATAAATTATTTTAGCCTTATGATTAGACAACCAATCCATACCTATAATCACATCAAAACTCCCATGCCTAAATGGTATAAAATCAATGTCAAAGACATGATCCTCGATTTCTAGTTTGCAACCCTTAATAACCTTATCAATCTCTACTAGCTGCCCGCTAGCTATCTTAATTTTATATCTGAAACCTAATTCACTGGGCTCTATGCCTAACAGAGGTATAAAAGTAGTAGAAACAAAGCTATAGTTGGCACCAGAGTCAAATAAGGTAGTGGCAAAATGATTGTTTAAATTAAACATACCCGTCACAATGGTCAGATCCTAGCGAGCTTCCTCTGCTCCCAACATGAATGCCTTACCCCTAGCTTGGTTCCCATGGTTTCTACGACCCTGACCCCATTATTAGCAGCAACTTGGTTTGGACGGTTTTCTCCCGGTCCTTATGCTTTATTCAATCTAGGACATGCTGGCTTGTGATGGTCAGTACTACCACATTTGTGGCATGCTCCATGAGCAAGTGTTAGGTTCCTTACATTTATTGGGTTTACATTCCTAGGCATAACTCTACAATCCCTTGAAAGATGACCTGGGAGGTTACAGTTGAAGCATGTGCGACAAGGCCCTTCCGGTGCATGGTAGGAGTTGCAGGTGGTACACTTAGGCCAAGCACCCATATTCTCTCTTCCTACAAGGTTTGCGATTGTAGCAAAAGCATTTCCAGCCCTAGTCCTCTTATTATCATCCCTACCATTCTTATCCTTGCTAGGTCTCCCCCACATTTCCTCTTTTCTCAACCTTCTTAATTGATCCATTCCTAACAGCCTCATCGGTCAGTGCACTAGAAATCTGCACAGCCTTTTGCATAGTCTTTGGCTCTATTGTTGCCACCATCCCACGGATCTGTGGAGCAAGGACATACACGTATCTCTTAATCTTTCTACTTTCAGGAGTCACTAAATGTAGAACTAACCTAGCCAGCTCATGAAACCTATCAGTATAAGCTGCATGGCCAGCCCCAACCATGGCGTGATTCCACAACTCAGTTTCCAACTTTTGCATCTCATGACTAGGACAAAACTCTTCTATCATTATTGATGAGGTGTTATTTTATATACTTTTTTAGGGTCGTTTAACCTCCTAAATCGTGTGTTTATGCCCAAAATAGGTACTTAATAGTTCCTTTTCAGGTATTTCTTATTTGGAAGGCATTTGGAAGAATTACACGTGATTTGGACTCATTTGGAGAAGAAACAGACAAGACTACAGACCTACACCAACATTGATCAAGAATTTCTCTCCAGTGGCTGGAGACGGCGTCACATATACAACGTGACACCGTCATCACGAAGACCAAGACGGCGTCACATGATTCCATGATGGCGTTAAAGCATACGACCCAGCCCATTATCTAGAATATTCTCTTTCATGATGGCATCACGATTAAAACGCGACAACGCCACAACGTTTTTCCTATATATACAAACCCGAATTTAGGGTTTTGTGTGTGTAACTTTAGAATAAAAGGAGGGTACGAACCCTAGTTCGTTTAGCAGTTGTATGAGACGATTTTAGGGCCTAAAAACCCTATTTTACCTCTTCCAATTCATGTTTTAATCAAGTAAGGTTTACTTAATCCTTCAATATGTTTATGTGTTGTTTGATTTAGTATTCTTGCTTTATGTTTAACATGCTTGGCTAAACCTCCTATTGTGTTTAGTTATGATTGTATGAAACCTAGAATGTAGATCTTAGTGGTGTTGCTTCTTGTGATGGATGTGCATGTTAGGTCTTTGAAAACCAACTTCTGTTTGTATCGCTGTTGATATCTCTAGGAAAACGTGATTGTGTAGAAAGGATACCATCAAGTAATAGTCTTCATACTACCTTGCCCCTAATAAGCGGGTTGAATCCACTCTTACTATATTCACATTGATAATGTTTAAAATGTACATATAAAAATACCCAGGATTCTGCCAAAAAAGCCAATAACATGCAAAAAATGGAAATATGTGTGCTTTTGTGTCTCAATGTGCAGGAAAGGATATCAAAGTCAAAAAGAGCAAAAACAAGCCAAAACCGACAAGAAACGGAAGAGACAAGTGACATGAGGAAAGATATCAAAGCCGGATCAGCCCGACAAAAGGAAAAAGTCAAAAGAGGTCAAAAACAAGAGAAGAAAGTCAATGAAGACCCAATTAAAGTCAAAGGACCAATATTGACAAGTTTCAAGATTACAAGGGCTTATTTGGAAGTTTCTAAGTTCAAGGGACTAATCTTGCAAAAGATAAAAGTTGCTTTTAAAGAGGAAAATAAAAGTTATCAACTACAAGGGCCATATATGTTAAATCCGAAAGTTGTTTTATACTACACTTTGGAAATAAGAAACACAAGGACTTGTATTGCCAATATCACAAACTTTCAAACAAAGGAGCGGACAACTCTTTCCCCTAACAACCTTACAACTGCTTTTCCCGCCAAAACTCAAAACAAACCAAACCTCTCCAAACCCTTCCCTGTTTCTTCCTATACTCACCCCACCTCGTATTTACAAGCTTCCACATCATCTTGCACACGTGGCAGTCTTTAATTGGTTTGAACACATCACCAATTGGATCCAACGGCTTAAATTCAAACAAAAGAGATCCAACGGCTATGAAGGATTGAAGCTCTCATCTTCTCTTCATCCTCATCTATAAATAAGAGATAGTTAGTGGTAGTGAGAGAGTTTTTTTTCTTGAGTGTGTGTTAATTTTTCAGTTTTCTTTGTAATTTTCCTTTTTAGTTCACGTGTACTATTCACTTTTCGAAATTAAGCTTTTACAGTTTTAAATTCAGTTGTACTCTTTGTTTCATCTCTTGTACTCTTCTTTCTTAAGTAATAAAAACTAGTTGAATTGTGTTTGTTTTAAAGTTTTCATGTAAAAAGCTGTTTTTAGCCAATAAGCTTGTAATAAGCTCTTTTTAGCTTATTTTGTTTTCTCTAGTTTTAAAGTAGTTCAAATTTTATAAAAGTCTTTTGAATACTGTTTTTTTGTCTATTTTAGTTCAAAAATTGTTCATTTGAATTCATATTGATCAAGTTTAGAAGCATTGAAGGAGTAATAAGCTCAAAGAAGCTTATTGAGCTTTAAGCTTTTGGTTTAGAGGCTAGGAGCCACGTAGGATTTGAATTGAGGTCACTCACTCAGATAGAGTGACCTAGGGTCAGAGACTACATTTCACAGGTTTAGCTTTTCAATTTTGATTTCATCATTCATTTAGCTTAATCAAGTTGCTTATTTCTTTGACTTTTTGTGCTAAATCCTGTTCAAAATTGTTTAGATAGTTTAGATATGCAAATATTTCTAGTTGATTGTAGCTATAATACATTAGGTTCTCATTTGGCTTTAATTCTGTCATTATTAGTAGTATAAGCTAGCTGAGTAACTAGCTTAATTCTGTTAATAAGCTGTAGGTTTTAGAGCTTAAATAGCTTAATTAGGTTAGAATAAGTTTGAGTAGATAAAAGGTTTTAACAGTTTTAGTGTTTAAAATAGAATTTAAGTAGAAATTAGTTTGGGCAGTTTTAGTAAAGTAGTGTTTGGGTTAAGGCATTTTTGACTTGTAAAGTCAACAATAGACTGTCAAAGCTCTTTACATAGTTGAGGTTTTTAAAATGTTCAAGTTTTAAACAGGTTTTGAAAGTTACTTTGTAGAATTTTAGGATTTAAGGCTTAAAATTTCCTTGCTAGCACCAGGGGAGTTTTAAGTGAAAAGTATTTGTAGAGTTAAGTATCTCACAGGATTTGAGAGTTCAATTTTGGTAAATATACTCTTAGAAACATACAATTAGTTAGTTTAAGAGTTTTACACTTAGAAATTTGGCCTGCACTTTAGTTTTTTTACCAAGTGTATCAGCAACAACAGTACTTATTCAGTAAGTACTGCTGTTGCTTACCAATTTTATAGCTTCTTTTTAGTACGAATAATAAGTAGTTAGAATTTAGTATTAAGCACCTTAATAGTACTCCATTAGCTTAATATAGATAAGCTTTTAAGTTTCATTTTTAAGCTCTAGATTAGTTTTTATGATCTTGTAAAAAGTGGTGTTAGCAGCCTGAGATTTCTAGCTTATTTCTTTTGGACACTTATTTTCTAGTTATCATTTTAAAAATCCTTTTAGCTAGGTGTATTCAAAGTTCATAGTATAGCTTATATTCAAAATTTTAGCTTCTAGGATTTATTTTTTAGCTAGATAGCTCATTAAGAATAGCTTAATAATAGATATTAGCTTGAACCTTAGCTTTTTAAGATCAAGATTCTTGATAATCTAGTTTTCATTTAGCTTATTTCTTTTTAGAAATCTATAGTACACAATATAAGCTTCATTTAGCTTCTTTTGGATTTCATTTTCATCAAGTAATAAGCTAGATATAAGCTAGAGTTTAGGAAAGTTAGATTTTCAAAGCAACACTTAAGTTTCCTGTGACCACAGAATTACAGCTATTTTTTTTAGCTTATTAAGATAAAATTCAAAGAGTTTTTATTAAAGTTGTAGTGTATAAGCTCAGGAACAACTTTGTAGTTTTAAGTTTTAGCTTATTTTCATTTTTTAGATAAGCAAAAATAAGCAAATCGTAGGGTCTGTTTGGTACTTTTTCAATAGTATAAGGTTACCCGTTTTCACTATAGTGTAAATTCTAGTTAATTACCCCGCCTACCCTTTACTTTCATACTTTACACTTTCTACCCTGTCTTTTTAGTATAGTAAAATAGTTTTTATATTTTTAAAAATTAGTTTAATAAAATTAGGGTTTAGGTTTTAATTAGTAAAATTAGGGTTCAATTGCTTTATAAAATTTGGGCATTTTTGTACCATTAGATTTCTGTACATTTTAAGTAGATAAAAACCATTTTTCTTTATTTTTCCAGTTAAATTTGTATTTTCTAGAAATTAAAATAGATTTTAAGTAATTTCTTTTTCTTAAAAAATTCATAAAAAATAGAAAAATAGGTGTAAAAATCTAATTCTTTTTGTAATAATTTTCTTTTTCATTCTAGTATTTTTGAAAAATAAAAATAGAATTTTAGTGTTAATTTTTAGAAAAAGTTTATTTTTAGTATTTCATTTTTCTTTAGAAATTCATAAAAAATTCAAAAATAGTTAAAAAATTCTAATTCTTTTTCCTAAAATTTTCTTTTTAAATTTGTGATTTTTAGGTATAAAATTTGTTAAAAGTAGTGCCTTAGATTTTAAATTTCAGTTTTAGCTCACATTTTTAATTTTCGTGTATTAAAATTTCGTGCTAGTTAATTGTTTTTAGTTTGTGCTATTATATTCGTAGTGTAATCCAAAATTCAAAAATCCTTTATTCATTCTTGACTCGAATCCGAATTATTCCCGAATCTCAATTCACGACTTCGTTGGGATACGACCCGAGAAGAAATACTTCCCGGTTAAAAATATACATATTGTGTTTTCTTTAGTGAGATTTTATCCTTTTATTTCTCTTGTTTGAGAAGTAATTTGGAAAGAATTGTCACGGGATTAATACTATATATATATAAATTTGACTAGTGCTTACAAACGCAATACCAAATTTTGGCGCCGTTGCCGGGGAAGACGTGAACGATTTTTGAGGATATTCGTTGAAGTAGAGTTTTGAAGACCCTTCCTTCTTGGAAGTTACTTTGCTATTTTTGTATAAAAAAAATATACAAAACATTCATTAATTCGATTCCTATCGAATTAGTTAAAAAAAATAATAAATAAAATAAAATAAACAAATTTGGATACTAGCTATCCATCTTAAACCATTCCAATAAACAACAAAACTAATCGTGAGTTACTTGCGAGGTACAAAACGACCATGAGTATACAAACTAAAACCGAGAGTTTAAGAAAAAGTGATAGCAACTTGCAAGAAGTCATTGCGGCTCGTTAAAGAAAAAGCTTTCCGCTCATTTGTGCGTAATCGTGAAGACTATCGTAAGCTTGTAATTAACGGTTGCCAAAAAATTTTCTTTTATTGTATTTCCTTCCTCATAAATACTAAAAAATCGTAAATTTCCCCAAAAATAATCTTCTTAATCTCAAATTCTTTTTTTTATTATTTTCACTAGTGCATGCGCACTCGTTCTTCCTTGGAATACACAATTCCGAGAAGACGTAATCGTCGACGTTCTCGACAACAACAAGAGGCAATCCCTATTGTTGATAAGTATCCGATTCAAATGGCCGATGACCGACCTATGGCCGAGCAACTTCAAGCTCCCACCGGGGGGTTTGAAAGTGCTTATAGTTCAGTACCACTCATCAATGCTCAAAATATTTGAATAAAATCCTACCTCTCATTAACTGTTCAAAATCGAATTTTTCGAGGAGGTAATGATGAGGAGCCTCATGCTCATATTCGTCATTTTGAGAGCATAACCAATAATCAAAGGTACCCGGATGTACCTAACACCACCATCAAACTTCTTCTCTTTCCATTTTCTCTTGATGGGGTTGCCAAAACGTGGCTTGACAAAGAACCCCCGAACTCTATTCTTACATGGGATGACTTAGTGTCTAAGTTCATCAATTTTTTCTTTCCACCTTCTAAGACTACCAATCTTCGGAATGAAATAACGAATTTTTCGAAAAAATTGCTTCAAGATCGTTTTTCCGAACTTGAGAGCGTTTCAAGGGAACTTCTAAGGAAGTGTCCATCATCACGGTTTTCACCCAGCTCCAATTAACACATTCTAATAATTCGTTACCTATAATGATTGCCCAAAGATTCTCTTAATTCCACTGGCCTGGATGGCAATATTTCTCTACAAAAGTCCAACCTGGAAAAAAGGATACACAATCATAGAGAATAAAGCCAAAGTTAGATGTTCACGGAACGCCGTGATGCGAGTGAGTACGAATGCTCCTTCATCTTCTTCTACTTCTTCATCATCTAACTTTGAATTCCAACAAATGGCAGCGGCATTAGAGGATAAGATGACTTTGACTTTTAGGAATGAAATGAATGAGATGAAAAATATGATGAAAGATCTTGTGCCTACTCCCACTCCGATTAAAGCGGTGGAGGAAAGGTGTACTACTTGTGGGTCTAGTCATAATGGTAGTTCTTGTCCCTTAACTAGAGGAGCTAATTATTACTCGGTCTATCATGACAACTTTCAACAATTCCAACAAGCCGTTGCGGTTGGTGGTTTTGTCCAAGGGAATTCCGGGTACCCTCCTTCTAGTGTGGCTTCTTACACAAGACCACCGGGTTTTACTCAACCTAATCCCCAAGCTTCTAGACCTAACCAAGGATACAATAGGAACCAAGGGTATAATGGGACTAGGAATGTGAACCAAACGAACCAAGTTAACCATGGAGCTAACTCGGGCTTAACACAACAAGCTCAAGCTTATCAAGCCCCGAGTACACAAGCCCCGAGTAATTTGCAAAAGAATTTAAATGATTTCAAAAGGGAACAACAAGATTTTCAAAATGAGCAAAGGAATTTTCAAAATATGATGCTTAACATGTTTCAAAAGCAAATGGGAAATAACAATGCATCAGGTTCAGGAACTTTACCTAGTAATACTATCACAAATCCAAGGTGTGAAGCTAGAGCCATTACGACTCGAAGCGGACTTTCTTACACACCGGTGCCACCAATTCCACCTCCTCTCTATGATGAGAATGTATCTTTGACTGAGAAGGAAACCGAGGTGACCAAGGATAAGGTGCTACCGAGCACCAAAGACATCCAGCCTCCGGTTATCCAAAAATCTCATGATCCGGTTAAGCCGGTTAGCAGTCTAATTTCTCCTGAGCCTTCTTCTGCTCAAGTTAATAATTCTCCACCTTCAAAAGAACCTTCTAAAAAGACCCACCTTCCATATCCTCAAAGGATGTTTGTTCAGTTAATAATTTCTCCACCTTTAACAAGAACTTCTAAAAAGACCTCACCATTCCATATACTCAAAGGATGAAAGCTCTAAAAACAAAAGGAAGAAAAAGATTGCAGCTCATAGTTTCTAGAGATGTTTCAAAAGCTGCATTTTAACATAAGTTTAGCTGAAGCTTTAGTTCTCATGCCAAAGTATACTCAAATGATGAAAGCTCTTTTTTCTAACAAAGAAAAACTTTTAGGAAGCAGCATAACTCAACTTTGACCGAAATATTATTCGGCGGTGACATGAAGAAACTTCCTGTAGACGTTGGGTGATGCCGGTTGGTTTCCTATCCCGTATGCCTTTACCAATATTGAGTAATGTATGGCCCTAGATCGATTAGGGCCAGCCATTAATCTCATGCCATTAGGGATTTATCAAAAGGCTTAGCTACCTGAGATTGTCACAACCAAGATGACCCTCGAGCTTGCCAATGGATTCATCTAGCCATTCCACGCATAGCAGAGGATGTACCTTATTAAGGTTGGACATTTTCCTTTCCGTGACTTCGTGGTAGTCGATTATTGAGGTCAACTAATGGTACCGTTGGATTCTTGGGTAGGCCTTTCTTATGGACCACTACGGTTTAATTGACGTCTACGGGGAGAGCTAGGGATAAGGGTTGGTATGGAAAGGATAGTTTTTTAAAAAGGACGGTAGTCAAGAAAAGAGTCATTCCCAAGATGGACATTTATGATGATCGGTTCCAAAGTGTTGAGAAACCCTGAGAGTTTTGATTTCGTCTTCTCCACATCTATATTGTTGAAGAGTTTGACTCTCTTGTGGGAGAAATTATTAAACAAAAGGAAGAAGTTAAGAAAATATCTGACCCAGTTGCTAGAAGAAAGTCTTTTTTTACATCGAATTTAGAGAATTTTAGAATCATTCACCAAGGAAGAATTATTCATTCACCTCAAATTGCTTCCGTAGGTGCTAATTTCACACTTTTTCCAAACAATAATCTTGAAGGAACTTCTTTAAAATGGGAAACTGAGGATTTTAACTTTATTCCAAACAATAAATTAGACAAAGAAGATCTCATTCCAATCCCAAGAGAGTCCAAAATTGGAAAAGAGTGTGATTTTCCTTTTTGTGATGATTTTCAAAGTTTCAAGATTTTTTCAAACCCTTTCTTTAAGAAAAACGATGATTTGCCATCTAGAAATGACGATTCAATTCTTAAGGAGGAGGTTCATAAGGAAACCTCGTAAGCAGTTTTTTGACCTCTTTCTTTGAAGACGACGAGGAAATCATTTCTATTGAGGTATCTAGACAAATTTCTCCGAAAGTTAATTCTGAACCCTCAATTGAGTCTCCAATTTCATCTTCTCCTAGCCTCTCTTCTTCAGAGGCTAGTGAGTACTCTCTGGATGAGTTCGCCGATGAACTTGCTCTTATTGACTTCTCAATCCATACCAGAGAGGTTGTCATGGACTCAAGATGATGTTATCGAGTTCTTGCTTTAGGATAACCCCTACTAGTGATCCCACTGAGTCCAAAGTTGAGGAATTCATTAATGAAAATACTCCCGATATGTCAAAAGAGTTTGTTTTAGATGACATGTCATTTTCACCAAAAGAACTTAATTTGGAATCTCTACCAAAAGATGACTTTGATAATGATGATGATCTCTTTGAGATGGATTCTAACAATGATGAGTGGAAAAGAATTTTGTATGGAGAGGATTTTGAGAGAATGGATTCTGATATTAATAAACCAAAGATTTTGACAAATTAAGTTAAAGAGTTTTTAAGAGCTTAAGTGATGATTTGAACACGGTAGTTTCACGGTTCGTGTTAATAAGGAAATGATTTGGTTGTTATGTGGATTTTCATGTAAGTGATGTTTTATTCTCAATAATCAATGAGGATAAAGTTTTCAACCGGGTATTCTAGTTGATAAGAAAATCTAACCGTTTCATGAGCCAAATGTTTTACCCACCCTGCCCACCCGTTCTTTTGAAATGATGTTAGACTTTGACCTTGAAAATTTTCAAGTTGAGCCTAAGAATGATATTTTGAACCATAGGTCTTAGTTTTTGATCCGGGTATTTTTGATAATGTGCTTTCAAGGAAGAGTTCTTTAAAGATTTTTGACCCACCCTCAATTGTCCCACCTTTCATCCGTACTAATTCCCTAGTTTGGGGAGGTTTCCACCTCTTGGAATTTCTTCACCCTCACTTATATCCTCCATGATGTACCTTGTTGAAATGAGTCAAGCTTAGCGACTCTATAAAAAACAAGCGCTTCGTGGGAGGCACCCCATGCTTATCCTTTTCTTTTGATTTTTTTTCTTTGCTTCCCCAAGGACAAATCAATTCGGGGACAGAGTATAGCTTGGTACACGGTGAACAAAAAAATATTCCGTCTTAAGGTTGTTTTTGAAGCTAACAATCGAAAAATAATGAGGAGGAGGCTTGTTCTATTTCGTTACTTGTTGGTTGTTTGTGTTGTTTAATCTACGTTTTCGGATTTTGGAAGATTCTTGGTTCAAATTTGTGGAAGAACAAAAAGCAATGCCCACAATTTCATTGATGGTCTCCAATCTTCTCTTCTTAAAGTGGGAAATCTTTTATCCTTGTCTTTATCGAAATAACACTAATAGTTTGGCCATGTCATATAGAATTTTTGTTTTAAGATTCCTTTTGACCCTTATATTTTTCATTACAATGATGGACTATGTTTCGTGTTTAGTCGTGGGGAAGGATATAGTCGATATGGTCTTGCATTTCACGTAACCTTGTTTGAACCTTTTTGAATTAATCCTTTTTGTGAAAAAAATGAAAAGTGTGAAAAAAGTGAATAATTTTTAAATTTTTGCTTGCAATAGAAGCTTATTTGGGAAACAAACACTGTTTGGTTATTCGTTGGTGTGAAATTGGAGTTAAGTTTGACTTGGGGTGACCCGGGTTGAAAATGCCCTAGCGAGTTTCTTTTAATCCTACCTTTGTGGGGCTAAGATTTCCAAATCGATTGCATTGGATTTAAAAATGTGAAGAACAAGAGTTGATGTAGTTAAATATAAGTGGTATTTGGCTTAAGCAAGGTTTATTTGGAAAACATAAAGTTATATGAATGATTTGTGTCTTTTTTACTCCCACAAGCTCTTATTACACCTAATACATACGTGTCTTTTTAATTTAAACTAAGATCTACCTATGTCTTTTAGAAAACGTACTACCATTTTTGAAACCATAATCATTTAATATGTAAGTAAGTCTTGTTGGGTTTCAAATTTGATAACGTGGATTTTCTAAAGTGAAAATTTTCCAATTCACTTAAAAATATAATTTTAAAAGAGAATGCCAATGAAGCATTTCTAATGCAAAAGCATTATTTTTAGTGCCCAATGAAGCATTCGCAAAAATAGAATAATAAAAGCTATATATAGTTTTTAATCTGTTGGCGTCTCTTGTTGAGAGAGAGACCTCAGATGGGGTCGCAAACTAAGGATTACGGTCTATGTACGTGGAATCAAGGTTCATAGGAGTCATCACTAGGGAGCGACGGCTAGGTGGTATTACAAATACAAGGGACTTTGGATTCTAGGCTTTGTAAGAATAAGGTGTTGTTGCGATATCCCACAAACGTTAGCAGCGGAGTGGGGGTTCGAACTAAGAACACCAGTTGTTGATGCGATATCCTATTTGGGAGAAAGGCCTAAGTAGGGGTTCGAACTAAGAACACTTCCTATTTGCAAAAAAATAATTTATAGTATATTGAAAATAAAAGAATGGTTAAAACTTCATTTTCTAAAATCAATTTATAAGTTTTGTTTCCCAATTTCTTTTAGCTTTGAGTCGAGGTTTATCTATGTTATTAACATTTAAGCTCATAAGGTTTAAGTGTAAAGCTTAGATGGATTTCAACTATAAAGAGAATTGATCTATGGTTGATTGAAAAGAGTGCAACATCTTTAATCATTAATTTCTTTTTCGGGAATGTAAAAGTTCACAAGTTGTATGTATAAGAGCTTAACCATTTGGACTATATATTGACATTGATCTTGTTTACTAAGCCTTCTTGTTTAGTCGTGAAAAAAAAAAAAAAAAAAAAAAAAACTCCGGGAGGACGAATGTTCCTCTTTTCTGCTCTATTAATCGGGAGTAGCTATTTAATGAGCTAGTTGCAAAATTGCCAATGTTGACATTAATGTGTTTCCATGAGATAAAATGTTGAGAAAGCTTAAGATGTTTAAAAAGGGGATTCATAAAAGGTGAAAACAAGGGCATTTTGGAAACTTGTTAGTTTACAAAGTGTTCGCTTAATAAAATTGCGTGAGGACACGGCAATCCTTTAGTTTGGGGAATTTTGATAAGTGTTAAAATGTACATATAAAATACCCAGGATTCTGCCAATAAAAGCCAAAAACATGCCAAAAGATGGAGATATGTGTGCTTTTGTGTCTCAATGTGCAGGAAAGGATATCAAAGTCAAAAAGAGCAAAAACAAGCCAAAACCGACAAGAAACGGAAGAGACAAGTGACATGAGGAAAGATATCAAAGCCGGATCAGCCCGACAAAAGGAAAAAGTCAAAAGAGGTCAAAAACAAGAGAAGAAAGTCAATGAAGACCCAATTAAAGTCAAAGGACCAATATTGACAAGTTTCAAGATTACAAGGGCTTATTTGGAAGTTTCTAAGTTCAAGGGACTAATCTTGCAAAAGATAAAAGTTGCTTTTAAAGAGGAAAATAAAAGTTATCAACTACAAGGGCCATATATGTCAAATCCGAAAGTTGTTTTATACTACACTTTGGAAATAAGAAACACAAGGACTTGTATTGCCAATATCACAAACTTTCAAACAAAGGAGCGGGCAACTCTTTCCCCTAACAACCTTACAACTGCTTTTCCCGCCAAAACTCAAAACAAACCAAACCTCTCCAAACCCTTCCCTGTTTCTTCCTATACTCACCCCACCTCGTATTTACAAGCTTCCACATCATCTTGCACACGTGGCAGTCTTTAATTGGTTCGAACACATCACCAATTGGATCCAACGGCTTAAATTCAAACAAAAGAGATCCAACGGCTATGAAGGATTGAAGCTCTCATCTTCTCTTCATCCTCATCTATAAATAAGAGATAGTTAGTGGTAGTGAGAGAGTTTTTTTTCTTGAGTGTGTGTTAATTTTTCAGTTTTCTTTGTAATTTTCCTTTTTAGTTCACGTGTACTATTCACTTTTCGAAATTAAGCTTTTACAGTTTTAAATTCAGTTGTACTCTTTGTTTCATCTCTTGTACTCTTCTTTCTTAAGTAATAAAAACTAGTTGAATTGTGTTTGTTTTAAAGTTTTCATGTAAAAAGCTGTTTTTAGCCAATAAGCTTGTAATAAGCTCTTTTTAGCTTATTTTGTTTTCTCTAGTTTTAAAGTAGTTCAAATTTTATAAAAGTCTTTTGAATACTGTTTTTTTGTCTATTTTAGTTCAAAAATTGTTCATTTGAATTCATATTGATCAAGTTTAGAAGCATTGAAGGAGTAATAAGCTCAAAGAAGCTTATTGAGCTTTAAGCTTTTGGTTTAGAGGCTAGGAGCCATATAGGTTTTGAATTGAGGTCACTCACTCAGAAAGAGTAACCTAGGGTCAGAGACTACATTTCACAGGTTTAGCTTTATAAATTTTGATTTCATCATTCATTTAGCTTAATCAAGTTGCTTATTTCTTTGACTTTTTGTGCTAAATCCTGTTCAAAATTGTTTAGATAGTTTAGATATGCAAATATTTCTAGTTGATTGTAGCTATAATACATTAGGTTCTCATTTGGCTTTAATTCTGTCATTATTAGTAGTATAAGCTAGCTGAGTAACTAGCTTAATTCTGTTAATAAGCTGTAGGTTTTAGAGCTTAAATAGCTTAATTAGGTTAGAATAAGTTTGAGTAGATAAAAGGTTTTAACAGTTTTAGTGTTTAAAATAGAATTTAAGTAGAAATTAGTTTGGGCAGTTTTAGTAAAGTAGTGTTTGGGTTAAGGCATTTTTGACTTGTAAAGTCAACAATAGACTGTCAAAGCTCTTTACATAGTTGAGGTTTTTAAAATGTTCAAGTTTTAAACAGGTTTTGAAAGTTACTTTGTAGAATTTTAGGATTTAAGGCTTAAAATTTCCTTGCTAGCACCAGGGGAGTTTTAAGTGAAAAGTATTTGTAGAGTTAAGTGTCTCACAGGATTTGAGAGTTCAATTTTGGTAAATGTACTCTTAGAAACATACAACTAGTTAGTTTAAGAGTTTTACACTTAGAAATTTGGCCTGCACTTTAGTTTTTTACCAAGTGTATCAGCAACAACAGTACTTATTCAGTAAGTACTGCTGTTGCTTACCAATTTTATAGCTTCTTTTTAGTACGAATAATAAGTAGTTAGAATTTAGTATTAAGCACCTTAATAGTACTCCATTAGCTTAATATAGATAAGCTTTTAAGTTTCATTTTTAAGCTCTAGATTAGTTTTTATGATCTTGTAAAAAGTGGTGTTAGCAGCCTGAGATTTCTAGCTTATTTCTTTTGGACACTTATTTTCTAGTTATCATTTTAAAAATCCTTTTAGCTAGGTGTATTCAAAGTTCATAGTATAGCTTATATTCAAAATTTTAGCTTCTAGGATTTATTTTTTTAGCTAGATAGCTCATTAAGAATAGCTTAATAATAGATATTAGCTTGAACCTTAGCTTTTTAAGATCAAGATTCTTGATAATCTAGTTTTCATTTAGCTTATTTCTTTTTAGAAATCTATAGTACACAATATAAGCTTCATTTTGCTTCTTTTGGTTTTCATTTTCATTAAGAATTAAGCTAGATATAAGCCATAGTTTAGATAAGCTAGAATTTCAAAGAAACCCCTTAGTTTCTGTAACACAGAATTAAAAGCTAATTTTCTAGCTTATTAAGTGGTTAAAAGTTCAAAGAGCTTTTATTAAAGTTGTAGTGGAAAAGCTCAGGTACAACTTTGTAGTTTTAAGTTTTTGTTTATTTTCATTTTTTAGATAAGCAAAAAATAAGCCAAATCGTAGGGTCTGTTTTGTATTTTCTAGATAGTTTAGGGTTGCCCGTTTTCACTATAGTGTAAATTCTAGTTAGTTACCCCGCCTACCCTTTACTTTCTATTGTTGCACTTTCTACCCTAGTTTTTTTAGTTTAATAAAATAGTTTTAATATTTTTAGAATTAGATTTAATAAAATTAGGGTTTAGTTTTTAATTGGCAAATTTAGGGTTCAATTGGTTTATAAAATTTGGGCATTTTTGTTCCATTTGATTTCTGCACCTTTTTAGTAGTTAAAAACCATTTTTCTTTATTTTTCCAGTTAAATTTGTATTTTCTAGGAATTAAAATAGATTTTAAGTAATTTCTTTTTCTTAAAAAATTCATAGAAAATAGAAAAATAGTTGGAAAAATCTAATTCTTTTTGTAATAATTTTCTTTTTCATTCTAGTATTTTTGAAAAATAAAAATAGAATTTTAGTGTTAATTTTTAGAAAAAGTGTATTTTTAGTAATTCATTTTTCGTTTTTCCTATATATACAAACCCGAATTTAGGGTTTTGAGTGTGTAACTTTAGAATAAAAAGAGGGTACGAACCCTAGTTCGTTTAGCAGCTGTAGGAGACGATTTTAGGGCCTAAAAACCCTATTGTACCTCTTCCAATTCATGTTTTAATCAAGTAAGGTTTACTTAATCATTCAATATGTCTATGTGTTGTTTGATTTATTGTTCTTGCTTTATCTTTAACATGCTTGGCTAAACCTCCTATTGTGTTTATTTATGATTGTATGAAACCTAGAATGTAGATCTTAGTGGTGTTGCTTCTTGTGATGGATGTGCACGTTAGGTCTTAGAAAACCAGCTTTTGTCTGCATCGCTGTTGATATGTCTAGGGAAACGTGATTGTGTAGAAAGGATACCATCGGGTAATAGTCTTCATACTACCTTGCCCCCTAATATGGTTGATCCACTCTTAATATATTTCACATGCACTTAGTGTACTCCTAGGGGCCGTGTAATAGTCTTCATACTACCTTGCATGTGCGTTGCTCTAGCGGCATACTAAGTAGACGGCGAGTTCGTGTAATTCGTTCATGCTTTAGGAAATAGTTACACAGATCATCACAAGTGTGACAAGGCAACAACACTAGGAGAAGCAATCTAGGGAGTAATACATGATTAAATAAACACAGTCTTTTATCTTATTGTTATCACCAGTAGCTTAGTTAATATTTAGTTTAAACAACTAAAACCAAACCTCTCTCTAATTATATGATTTACTTGCTTTCCATAAAATATAAAAATACAAAAATAATCTTCTCTCAACCCTTAGAATTCTGTTAGACCATGATCAAGCCTTCCCAACCTATTCCTCGAGTGAATGATAAACAACCCCGAGTCTTGCCTATACTACACTACAACGATTAGGTGCACTGCCTAGGGAGTTGTAAAACTTCTCGTGTAGAAGTCCTACGACGACCGCACATCAAGTTTTTGGCGCCGCCGCCTGGGGAATAGTTAGGTATTGATCATAGTTTAGCTTAGTTCTACTTGCTTGAATCCTTTCAAGTGAGAATTTAATTCCGCATATTAGCTTTCTCATAGTTTATCTTTTCCTTGTGTGTTTGTTCGTAATTTTCATTGACTATTCCATTCTCTATCATGGAGAACGCGAATCCACCACCTACTCATCATGTCCTACCACCTACTCATCATTGACTCTCGCTTGGAGAGTATTGAGCAATTCCTCAATCTCTTCGTCGAACTACCCAATGAGACCAGTATAAATGACCCTGAACCTGATAATGGATCAGTAGATACACCTCTCGTCTCTCTTTTCCCTCACTCCGATAATGACTCGAATGAAGAGGAAGTTTTTAATGAGTTATGTGAGTATGAATACACAGGAACACTACGTCGAGAAAGAATAATCAATAGTTTTGACGGGGATGACCTTGCATTTGAGTGTATGATAGGCTTCAGGAAATTCACTGCCTATCTCGACCCTTTTCTACCAATGAATATTATCTCGCGTAAAGCCTATAATACAATAATGGTAGATAGACTAGAGAGGACGGGAAAGAACCTAATTGCCATTGTTAGGGATGTCTACATATTTGTAGGAAGTTTCACCTATATCACGGATTTGTTTTATGTTAGAAGACATAGGAGAATTTACCATGAGCGACGTGGCTGAAGTCTTGATGGGCAGACCCTTTAGAAAAATCACTAAGCTCAAATATGACATCGCTAAGGGATTAGTCTCATTTACCAAGATTTTTTACACATACACATATAGGATGCCACGTACAATACCTAGGCTCAAGTACTTCAGCTGGAGTAAAGTTCCACCATTGTTAGAGCTTAGCCAAAATGATTTGATGAACGAAATTAGGTACTCTTATGAAAAGAACAAATTTATGTACAAAAACTGCTTAAACCTAGGCCCAGATATAACACCTGGTGTTTTAAGGTCATTGACATCGTCAATATATTCACTATGTACTTTTAATATTGTACGCGTTTGATTTTAAATCGTAAACGTTAAGTTAAATCGCGTAAGCTAAAAATTATCGTTCAATGTAAACGGGCATCAAACAATTAAATGTTTACATCAAGCAAGTGTTAAGTAATTATTTTGAGGATAATTATTAACTTTGTTCATTGTATTTTTATTGGTTGCGTAAATTGATTACGTTTCGCGATAAAATACGTTTAGGCATTCCCGGAACCACCAAAACCTTTCTACGCTTCAACAAATACCCACTTTTATACCCAATACTCAAAAATCACAAAAATATATCATATATACCTCTATATGGCCGGATATGGAGCTAAGTATACAAAGATATTAACTTTAAAAACACATCTCCATGTTTTCATGGGATGTTCTCAACTATTAGGGAACATCTACCATTTTCTTAATACTTTGACCAAAGACAAAGACCAAAGACCTCCTTAAGACCCTCAAGGTGTTCCTTTGACTAGTCATAAGGCTTTATAATACAAGTAACAAGAGATAACACATACATATCCATTTCCTTAGTGTGAAAAAGCAAAATACTCTCCCTTTTTCCCCTTTATAACCCACGGCTCAAAAACACCCCTATACAAATCCATACAAAAATTTTCTACAACAATTACACACATACCTACATCATATCTAAGATGTCTTAAGATGTTTTGAAGGGTTGGTTAAAGGTTTGCAAGGTGTAAGCAAGTATTTACAAGATTAGGGTTTCTTTGGAAATCTAGGGTTTTAAAGGGTGCAAGCTTTGGTTTTGTATCTAGACAAGGGTTTAGATCATATTTCTCATCATCATACATCATCATAAGGTTAACTAAGAGCCCTTAACTTTTCATTTTCATGATTATATGTGTATATGATGTTTATATAGCAAAATCACCATTAGGACACTTTTGAACATGTAAAAAGGATTTTTACTTGTGATTGTGGATTTGTACACTTTTACATATGCTATGATGTTGGTAATATCATGTTAAAATGGATTTATAAGTGATGTACACTCTTGGTTTAAGTATAAAAAGTTCAAGTATAAACTTGTAGTTAAAAGTTACTTAAAGAAAGTTTATGTTTTCAAGTGATGTTAATGACTAGTTAATCTTGTGATCTTGAACATGTGGACAAATAATGGACCTATGGACACTAATATATGTATGGCATATGATATAAATACTTGTGTAAGACTTGTGGTAATTTACTAAGTAGAAAAGTATATAAAAACAAGCTTATATAATTAACTATAAACAAGATACAAAGGGGCTATTTTGATTCGTGTATGGTGATAGCCCTATCATGTTTTATAAATATAGTACACCTCATGATGATTCTAAAAAGGTAAGAAACTCGAAAAACGGATTAATAACGAAAAAGATACGATAAAAACACGATTTACGTTAATACCGGTTTTATAAAATAAACTTTATAAAAGAAAGTTATAAAATACTTCTAAAACAGAAAGTTTAGAATTTTTCACAGATTGTACATACTTTTAGGATTTCAAAATGATAAGAATCATAATTTTTCAATTAATAACGTAAGAGTTATGAATTTCGCAAGTTTACGATAATTAACACTTTTATAAAATAAATTTTATAAAAAGTTAATGTTCATGACAGAAACATTTATTTTTGTAAACCTCATAAATAAATAGAACTTTCAATTACGAGAACGTGCTCGAAAGAATTACTAAAAACGGAGCCAAAACGAATAAAATACGACGTTTACGATAACTAAAGTTTATAAAAGTAATTTTATAAACTATGAACAGTAAAATTACTGTTCATCAGCAGACCCCACTTTATAAAAATGTGATAATTTTAATAACGAAGACGTGCTCGAAGGAATCGCTAAAATCGGGATTAAAACGAATAAGTTGTTGCATTTACGGTTTTTATGACAATTAAATTTATAAAACGTCATGAACAGTAAAAGTATTGTTAATGAGAAGGTCATAAAATATAAAAATGTAATATTTTTATATATCATCTTAATACGAAGACGTGGACATAAGAAACGTAAGAAACGGGCTTAAAACGAGAAAATTATGCACTATTTCCTACTTATGCACTATTTCCTGA